>JAQZBX010079651.1:0-13949 GCA_029593785.1 Cabassous unicinctus | reverse complement strand
CAAGGAAATAACGTAATGTTATCTAAATATAAGTAAACTTTTTATATTTGTTTCAAACATCATTTCAGAATCTAAAAGGTCAATGGTTAAGTGAACTCAAATAACCCAGAGCTATACCATCATTAAAATTAAGCTGAGGGGGAAAAGATGTGGCTCAAATGGTTGAGTACCTGCTTCCCACATGGGAGGACCTGGGGCTGATCCCTGGTGCCTCCTTAAAAAGAAAAAAAAGAAGAAGAACAAAAAGGCAAACAAACAAACAAAAACAATTCAGGGGAACAGATGTGGCTCAGTGGTTGAGCACTGGCTTCCCACATGAGGTCCCGGGCTCAATCCCTGGCCTTGGTACCAAAAAATAAAAAAATAAAAATTTAAGCTGAGTCTATAATAACATGTGGAAATGCTAAACCATTGTGTTAAGTGAATAACTCAAAATAGAATATAAAGATTTATAACACTGTGATAGTAATTTTTTTAAATGTTTTAACACAAAGCTTGAGCTATGAATCTTTGAGTTGTAGTGATTTTATTCCTTATTTTCTGAATTTTCCAAATTTTTTAAAACAAGATTCATAATTTTTTTTTACATCTTTCTAAAAAGAAATATGTTCCTACATATAAATGGTCAATAACAGCTTATAGTGTACCAATCTGCCTCTTCCAGAAATCCAACCCTGACTACTTCAGCCCACACTGAATGAATTCCGCACTGAGCTTCTGCAATATTTACTATCTTGGCAGTATCATAAATTACTGAGCACTTGGATTGTACATCTAATTGTTTACTTAGACTGTTACTTCTTTTATCTAAATACCTGTCTTCCCAATAAATAAAATAAGCAGCTCCTCAAGAACAGGATATACATCTCCTTACAGTCAGTGCTCTGCCCAAGGATAAAGGCACCACAGCATTCAAATGTGCCAAGCACATTTGTGGAGTCACCTTCCACAAATGCTTACTGAACTGAATTCTATTCTGAATTATCCTCACTAAATTTCCCAGAGAAGATTAATTTAGGGGTACTACTAGCTAAGTCTCCTCCGAAAGACTTCACACAGTAATAAGCATATACCATAACACTTAAGCCTCACAACTCTACAAGGTAAGTATGTCATCCCCAGAAGACCACCAGCTGTGAAATCACTTGCTAGTGATCACACAGATGGTCAATGTAAAAGCCAATATTCAAACTCACAGTGACTTAACTTTCAAACCTATACTCTAAATCACTGTGCTTACAACAGCAGCGGTTTTCAAACTTTAATATGCATCAGAATCACAGGAAGAGCTTGATTCAGTTTCTGTTTAGGTCTAGGGTGGGGCAAGAGAATTTGCATTTCTACCAAAACAAGATCCCAGGTAATGTTGCTGCTGCTGGTCTGGGAGGCATACTTTGAGAACTACTGCCATTATGGACTTGATAAAAACTAGCCATAGAGATCCACTCACTGAAAATCCTTGAAAAACATAAGGCATCTTCAACTCTATCCTTCAAGTCTCACCTCTGGTACTACTTCTGCAGTGAAAGTTCTCTGATCTCCCCTCTCACTCCCCATTCTTCCCTCCCCCAGCCTCCCATTGGCAGGTTAGATGCCCCTCTTAATTGTTGAGTCTAGAACTCTGTATGATTGGCTCATTCAACATCTATTACAACCTCCTTCTGTGGGCCCTTCAAAATTTAAGCTGGAAAGCCAAGGCCTTTAGAACTAGGATACCGGACATGATTTAGGTTCTGCCAATCAGATCCATCTGGTGAGACTTAAAATCAGAGCACAGGAAAGTGGTGAGCCAAGACACAACATGAGGAACCCATTTTTCTGATACAGAATTAACAGGCATGACATGATGGCTCTGGAGGTAACAACCTCGATGGAGACTTCCTTATCCCCAGATGGCAAAGATGGTGATATCCTGGAGCTGGCATTTGGGATGGAACTTCCATATTCCCCTAGCTTCCTGACATTGCAGAGGCAGTAGCTCACAACTACCAGTCTGGTGTGCCAGTTCTACAGCGTTATGCTGAAAGTCATGGTTGGAGGCCCAGCCTAAAGCCTATTCCTCCATTCTTTCCAATGATTCTTAAGCCCCTAATTCTTTGAAATCAATCCTTTTTTCTGACAGAGTCCTTTCTGGTACACACTCTATGCATACCTCCGTCCTAATACTTACCACACTGGACTAATCTATTTACTTGCTGAACTCTCCTACCTAACTTTCTTGACAGTAGCGTCATTTTTATTTATCTTTGTATTCTCCATTCCTAGAAAAATGTCTGGCTCATAGCATAATAAATATAAATAACAATACATTTAATAATAAATTTGTTGTAAGCTTTTGTTATAATAGCAATTATAACATTAAAAAGATTTGGCCTGAATATTAAAAAGAGTGTTGGATTGGGAAACAGCAGACTTGGATTCTGCTACTATATGATCTTAAATAAGTTGCTGAACTTGAATTCTCTAATATATAAACTGAAAAGTCTTGACTAAATGACTTTTCTCAACTCTAAAATTCTATCATTCTATGATCTAAAATCATTGATAAAACACCCATGTCTATAAGCACCCTTTAAAGGAAAATGGTCCTAAGGTCCCTGTGACATATCACCCTATAGAGTTAACAAGACTCTTATAAGAAACCGAAAACAATCTTAAAGTCCTTTCAATGAAGTAAAATTTTAAATTCAAACAGTAGTGGCTACTCAAATATCATTCAATTTATGCCTTTTAAATTAAGAATTTAGGAACTCTGAACATTGAAATACTTATTTTCCATGAAGAAGCAATTAACTTAATAACTGTCTTAAACCAGTTCTACACACTTGATATAACAATGAGAATTTCAAAGACTTCTTTTGTCCTCTCTGCCTGGCTCCCTGACTTTGTTTCTATGGTTTCACTTCAAATCTGGAGGATTATGAAGAGTTTGTCCCTCTTGACACTAATCTAAAACCTGCGTTTTCATAAAGGCCCAGGCTCCACTTCAAAAACCAATAAAACACCATATGAGATGACAGAAGGATTCTTGGCTTGGGGTAATTCTACCATAAGAGATCTCTCTTTCTCAGTTTACATTTCCTCAACAGTCCTGTAAAGCACCATCGTGTATGTTACAAAGCAACTCTTTCATCGAAAGAATTCATCAGGGTTTCCCTACCTCTGGACTCTACATCCACACTGAATGACAAAATAATAAAGTCATTCAAAACTATAAATGACAGGAAAAGGTGTCCTTTCTAGTAAATTTTAAGCGGACCTCTAAAATATTTCTATATATTATCATACAGATTCAATAAATCTTAACTTTTTAAAAACTTGATTGAGATATATTATGCATATCACCTAACTCCCCCATTTCAAGTGTACAACTCAATGATTTTTAGTAAATTTACCAAGTTGTACAATCATCACTATAAAGCAGTTTTAGAAAATTTCCATTATACCAGTGAAATCCCTCAAGCCCCTTTACTGCCAATCCCTTTCTCTATTAATAGATTAATAGTTTCTATTAATAGTAGAAACTATTAATCTACTATCTGTCGCTATAGATTTGCTTTTACTGGACATTCATCTAAATGGGATAAAACAATACATAGTCTCTTGTGCCTTGCCTCTTTCATTAGTAAAAGTTTTGTTGTAAGTCCATGCCATGGCATGTATCAGTAGTTTGTTCCTTTTTTATAGCTGAATAGTATTCCATTGAATAGATAAAACACATTTTTATCTATTAATTCAAAAGTTGATAGACACAAATATTGACTTTTACCATATTTATGTTTATAAATATAGCTAAAGCATCACCTCTCACCCTCATCCTAGTTTGCTCCTTCCCTTCCCAGATGTAACCATGTCTTGAGGTTGATGTATATAGCCTTCCCATCAATGCTTTTATATTTTTAATATGCATCCATGACAAAACAGAACTGTTTTGTGTTTCTAACATTTACATATCTAGTATACAATATATAATTTTTTCAACTTGATTTTTAAACTCACAATTATGTTTTTGAGATTTATTCATATTGTCAAGTAGACTGGATTCATTCATTTGCTGCATAATTCTTCAATTATGAATAAATCTTAATTTATCCACTCCCTTATTAATTAAGAAAAACATTTAGGTTTATGTATATATCACATTTTGTTTATCCATTCATTGGTTGATGGACACTTGGGTTGCTTCCATCTTTTGGCCATTGTGATTAATGCCACTATGAACATCAGCGTACGAATATCTACTCAAGTCCCTAATTTCAATTATTTTGGGTACATACCTAATAGAGGAAGCACTGGATCAAATGGTAATTCTATACTTTGCTTTCTTAGGAACTGTCAAATTGTCTTCCACAGAGACTTTACCATTTTACATTCCCACCAGCAATGAATAAGGGTTCCTATTTCTCTACATCCTCTCTAACACTTGTAATTTTCTTCTATTTTTTAATAGTAGCCATTCTAGTGAGTGTAAAATGACATCTCGTTGTGGTTTTAATTTGCATTTCCCTAATAACTAATGATATTGAGCATCTTTTCACATGCTTTTTGGCCATACGTATATCCTCTTTGAAGAAGAGGTTTGGTTAATGCTATTACTGCTTTTTATTCTCTACTTCATTTATTTCTGCTCTAATCTGTATTTCTTCCTTCTGCTTGCTTTGGGTTCAGTTTACTGTTCTTTTGCTAGTCCCTCCAGGTGTACAGTTAGGTCTTTAATTTAGCTCTTTCTTTTTTGATAATGTAAGCATTTAGGGCTATAAGTATCTACCTCAGCAGTGCCTTTGTTGCATCCCATAAGTTTTAATATATTGTGTTCTTGCTTTCATTCATGAAGATTTCCCTTATGATTTCTTCTTGCTTCATTTGATTGTTTATGTATTTCCATATATTTGTGAATTTTCCAGTTCTCTGCCTGTTACTGATTTCCAACTTCACTCCACTGTGGTCAGAGAAGATGCTCTGTATAATCTCAATCTTTTTAAATTTATTGACACTGTTTTGTGACCCAACATGTGGTCTATCCTGGAGAACGATCCATGTACACTTGAGAAGAATGTATATCCTGTTGTTATGAGGTGCAATGTTCTGTATTTATGTATTATTGTAGCGGTATCTATCTCTCCCTGTAGTTTTGCCAGTATTTGCCTCAAGTATTTTGAAGCACCATGGTTATGTGCATAAATATTTATGCCTGTTATTTCTTCTTGGTAAACTGACCCTTTTATTAATATATGTGTCCTTTAACTTTTGACTTAAAGGCTACTTTGTCTGATATAAGTATAGCTACCCCAACTCTCTCTTGGTTACTATTGGCATTGATTATCTTTTACCACCCTTTCACTTTCAACCTATTTGTGTCTTTCGGTCTGAGGTGAAATCTCTTATAAACAACATAGAGTTGGATCATGCTTTTTTATCCATCTTGCCAATCTTCAAGATTGGGGAGTTTAATCCATTAACATTCACTGTTATTCTGTAAAAGCAGTACTTACTTCAGTCATTTTGTCCTTTGGTTTTTATATGTCATACCTTTTTGGTATCTTTTTGCCTTTATCAGAGCCTGCTTTTCTGTACAGTTGATCTTTCACGATGTATCTAATTGACCCCTTTCTCATCTCTGTTTCTGTATATTTTTAAAATACTTTCTTTGTGGTTACCTGTAATTTGTATTACACAACCTACGTCTATAACCTATTTGAAAAAATACCAACTTAACTTCAATAGCATACACATTCTATGTCCCCATATGCCATGTCCTCTTTTTTTCACATGTCCACTATCAGAAAATATGACTGTCATTTAATTGTATTCTGACTTGTATAAGAATTAAAGAGTAGAGTTACATATTGAGGATACAATATTATTGGATTTTGCATTTACCTATTTAGTGACCTTTACTGAAAATCTTCACTTCCTCACACTGTTCCAAGCCACTGTCTCCTGTCTTTTCCTTTCAACCTGAAGAACTCGCTTTAGCAATTCTTATCAGGCAAGTCTTTTGGTGACAAACTCTCTCAGTTTCTGTTAATCTGTGAATGTTTTAAACTCTCCCTCATTTTTGAAGGACAATTTTGTCAGAAAAATAATTTTTGTCTGGTGGTTTTTCTATTTCAGTACCTTAAATTTGTCATACCACTGCCTTCTCACCTCCATGGTTTCCGATGAGAAATCAGCACTTAAGTCTTACTGAGAATCCCTTGTATGTGACTGTATTAGTCAGCCAAAGGGGTGCTGATACAAAATACCAGAAATTTGTTGGCTTTTATAAACGGTATTTATTTGGGGTAGAAGCTTATAGTCACAAGGCCATAAAGAGTAAGTTACTTCCCTCACCAAAGTCTGTTGCCACGTGTTGGAACAAGATGGCTGCGAGGGTTCAGCCTTCCTCTTCCTCCTAAGGCTCCGAGGTCCCAGCTTCTTCTGATCTCAGCTGTAGGCTGGCAAAAGGCTCATCTCTCTCCCTGGGGCTTGTTTCTTTCCGGGCTTTCTCAGCTGTTCAGGGTTCTGGTCTCTTCAGCTGCAAACTATCAGGCAGACAGCTTGGCTCTCTCCCCAGTGCTCCAGAGTCCAAAACTAAACTGTGTTCTCCTTCTCTGTGTATTTACTTTCCTGTCTTTGACTGAGCATCTATCTATATAGCCCACAAAGGGGTGGGGATGGGGTGGGGACTCAACCAAGTCACCCTAATGATGTGGTCAAATAGAAGCCGTAATCTTGATTTAATAAAGTATAAGCGAAACCTCTGAATCTAATACAATCTAATATGCCTAGAGAAACAGACCTGTTTACAAACAAAATCCAATATCTATTTTTGGAATTCATAAACAATACTAAACTGCCACAGCGACAAACTGCTTTTCTCTTGCTGCTTTCAGAATTCTCTCTTCATATTTGACATTTGACATTCTGATTATTATGTGTCTTAGAGTAGGCCTATTATTTTCATTCTGTTTGAAGTACATTGCAATTCTTGACATGTGTATTCATACCTTTCATAATGTCCATTATTTCCTCAAATATTCTTTCTGTCTCTTTTCCCTTCTTTTCTCCTTCTTGCACTCCCCTGACACTTACGTTTGAAATGCTACATGCTATCACTCAAGTCCATGAGACACTGCTCATTTTTTCTACTCTTTTCTCTATCTGCTCTTTTTACAGTATGATTTTGATTGTCCTATCTTCTAGTTCACTGATTCTTCCTTCTGCCTGTTCAAGTCTGCTGTTGTATGCCACTGATGTATTTTAATCTCCATTATTGTGCCTTTCATTCCTGTAATTTCTGTTTTTTTACCTATTAAACTTTCTAATTCTTTTTTGCTCACACACTGGCTTCTTAAAACCCTTTAGCTCTATATCCACCATTAGTTTATTTCTATCCATATTTTCCTCCAGCTCCTTGAATTGATTTAGATTTGTGTGGACTTCTTTGATGAGCTATTCCAAATTCTGTGTCTCCTCTGAAGTTTTAATTTGTTCCCTTGACTGAGAAACATCTTCCTGTTTCTTAGTATGGCTTGTAATTTGTTGCTGATATCTGGACATCTGATTATTTTGATGTGATAACTCTGAAGATCAGTTTCTCCCTTTTGCCTAGGGTTTTATTGTCAACTGGTTAAGTATTAAGGCTCTTTGATGTTTGGCCCAACTTATTCTGGACCTTTATAGTAGCCTGTATTTAACTTTTCAGATTTTCTTGCCCTGGGTATAGAGTATAACTTTTAAGATTGCCCTTTTATTTGCAATTGTATCACCTCCAAAAGAAAGTTTCCTTTCCTCTCTTCCTTCTCTGAGAATCCTGATCTCTTCTGTTTTTGTGCAGAATTTTCTCCCCAGGTCCTATGATTTACTTAAATTTATTACCTCACTCAGTGCTGCCTTTTTATTACCCTTTCCTGTTTGGGGTCCCATCCTCCCTTACAGCAGTTCAGTTCCCTCCCCACCCTATGCTCATTTTTTCCCATGAGGCTTTTCTGCCTCAGGTTTCTTCCCCAGGGAGCCAGAAAGGTCCATTATTCATTTAAGTAATGGGCTAAATGTGTGCCCCTCTTGCCAACAGTTCTGCTATGGTCTCTCTTTATTTCCCTGGGGGCACTTTTGTATGCAGTGCTTCTCAGCCACTTGTGTTCCACTCTGGTTCTCTGTGGACTTGGGTCCCTGTGCCTAGATATGCCTGGGGTTCTAACTCAATACTATGAGTGGCTCTATGGTCTGCATCACAGCAGTAGGGACCCAAGCTGTGTTGCCTCTGTGTGACTTAAAGCCCTAATTTCAGTTCTGTAACAAAGCTGTGTGGGACTGAGTAAGGAGGAAGGGTCTGGACTGGTGGGTCTGGGACATAAATCTCCTACCTGTTTTTGGTGTTTTATTTTATTTTTTCCTTTTTCTTCAATTCAGTGTTTGTGAAATCTTTCTCCAGTCTCTGTTGTCCTCCAGCATTCCAACCAAGTGGTATTTGTCCTTTTATTAGTTGTTTCTGAGGGGAGACTTTCCCAGAAGATGTCTTTCGTCGTCATGCTGTCTTCACTACTTTTTCTTTGAACTTACTTTGAAATTACAATTCTTTTTGCTTCTCTTGTGTATGAAATATATATCTCAGGGTTTTTTTCCTTTGGTTTTTAATGATGTGATTCTTTTCATATGATTATTAACCATTTGGATTTCTTCTTTAGTAACTTGCCTATTTAATATTTTTTGTCTACTCTTTCTATTTACTTCCTTCAAGTTCCTTATGTGTTCTGGATCCTAAGCCTTAGAAAAATTTTTCTTCAATTCAATAATTTCCTCTTAATTTTGCTCATAGTTTCTTTTGCTATACCAAACTTTCTAATTTTGGTGTAGATAATTCAAGTCCCTTCTTTCTTGGTTTATGCTTTATTATAACTTATTCGAGAAATCCTTTCCTATCTAGAATTCTAAAAATATTGTCACATTTTCTTTGAAAAGTTATGCACTTTTGCTTTTTAGTGTCTTTAATCCAGTTGCAATTTACGTTTATGAATGCTGTGAGCAGGAACCTTTTTTCAAATGGATAATCAATTGCCTCTCAAACAGCTGAACTGGCTGGTTACAAACTTTTCATTCCTAACTTCTAAGGGCAGGTGGCAAAGCCCTCCTCATTCCAAAAAATGTTTAGGGAAAGAGTCCCTTCCCCTTCCCCTTCCCCTTCCCCTTCCCCGGTATGAGGAACTGAACCTGGGACCTCATACATGCAAAGCAGGCACTCAACAACTGAGCTACACATGCTCCCCAAATCAGCTATATTTTTATCCAACAAAGACACAATGAATCCTAACAGAGATACTGGATCATGTGAAGGGGAAATATTAAACAAAAGCAAAGTGGTCAGACATTTCCACCAGCTTTCATTACACTCGTAAAATACAAAGTTTGAAGAGAGTTTCAAAGGGATACATTTCCAAAATTTTACCTAGCCCTCAAAATTCACAACCTCACACTGGCATCTCTCTCCTTCCCAAAACTTAAATTTAGAAAGAGTCACTTAGGTAAATGCTTATCTTACAGCTACAGTGTTAAAAGAAATTACTCATTTGATAAACGGTGCAATCATCATTAAATTTCATTCTTAGTGATATTTTTGCATAAACTAATGAAATTATTTCACTGATATAAATCCTTATGTAACTACTTTAGAGATTTTTACATAATGTTACATTTACCAGAATAATTTACATAATATAACTAGTACCAAGCAAATAAATTTGAATTCTTTGTTCCCTTGAAAAAGGGAAAGAACACCATTTTAAGATAATGATATGTTTCTCAATATGATACTATAAGGCATGCTTAAGGTGGTACATAACATGATCATTGATAATTTTACCAAGTAAGCTCACTGTGATTAATTCTATTATAAAAAGTCACAGGAACTGTAAATGAAAGCAAATGTAAATTTAATATTTTTACTCCTTTCTTCTCCTGGCATCTATTAGACCCTAACTCACTGAGCACATCACTTTTAGCAGTATTTCTTTGTAAAGGTTATACTGCAACTGCTGTATATAATTATCCTTTAGACTACAAATTTTCAGCATTCTACATACTTTATGGTGTATTTTACATATACTTACATACATAAATTCAATGGTCAAGTAAACAAGGAAGGTACTCTTTGGTTTAAAAAATTCATTAAGTATAATAAATTCAATGAGGTTTTCCTCAAAGCCATAAAATAATAATACAAGTATTGTATTGTTTAAATATTCTCATTGTTATACAGGTTGTCACATTTCACTTCTAATAGGAAATGACTCAGAGACCTTGGGACAAAGGTATCCTAACCAAGTAATAGTTCCCAAAGTGTCATGCTAAAAAAAAAACATTACTCTCCAATTCTCATAGTTCAAACAATCAAATCAGAGAACAACCACTTCTTTATAGAACAATGAACACTAGCTTCCTGTGTGCAAGTGATGCTACCTAAAAAAAAATGTAAACAAGGAAAACTAAATTTGCAATAATTGCAATATCATCTATACAAATTATTTTTTAAAATTGATCAGTTAGATATTATTCATTGAATGATATTTTTGTGAGTTTAGCAATGACTCCAACTTTAGCTGAAATCAAAGTAATTAAAATTCCTTCAAGGAATTCCTAACAATGATAATCTTCTTCATTAAAAATATAAAACTAAAATTGATTCAACCTATAAAGACCAAAGAAAGAAAGGAAATTAGGGGAAAAAAAAAAACAAAACTGATGTGATTAGGCAGGAAATTAAATCTTACTCAAACTAAGATAAAATAAAACAGTATCTTTATAATAAAGCTATAACAAACAGCTGTATTTTCTAAAATCATTTGTTCAAGATACAATTTGATCTCCTGCAGTGTCAGTGCTAATGCAACCGATTTTATACAATCTAAGCAGTTTACAGATGTACCTTCTGTTTTTAAATCAGCAGGAATCACTGACCAGCACAAGCAGTATTCCTAACTAAATAATCAGCAAGTGTGAAATCTGACAGCCCAAAAAATAGACATTTGACCACATAACTGAATAAATCCTCGTGAGTTCAAACAACTGCAATATGCAAAACAAATCTAAACAAAAATGACCAGAAAGTCAGTTATTGCAAATAGACATTGTGCTGCATATAACTTCTAACTTCCTCCTAAAAGGAGGAAATAACTTCTAACTTCCTCCTAAAAGGAGGAATAACTTCTAACTTCCTCCTAAAGGAGGAAATCATTTAAATTATTAAAAGCATGTTTTCTCAGCTGGGGCTCCTCCCCAACATTAGGAAAAATCTCAGGAAAGACCTAACCCAGGGCCCCACAAGCATCTCACCCTGTAGCAGGGCCTGAACCCATGACTCGGGTATGTTCTTACCTCTTTTCTTGTTTCTCAGTTTCTTTTTGTTTGTTTTTCTTTAAGGCGGTACCTGGGATCGAACCTGGGGCCTCATACACTGGAAGGAGGCGCTCAACCACTTGAGCTACATTCACTCCCCATCTTAGTTTCTTAATAAATTCTTTACTACCTTGCCTACCCAAAGGGAAAAAAAAGGATGTTTTCTACAGTTTGGCAGTTCCTCAGAAAGTTAAGTATAGACTTACCATATGACCCAACAATCCCACTTCTAGGTATATACCCAAAAGAATTGAAAGCAGGGATTCAAGAAGATATTTACACACTGATGTCCATAGTTGTATTATTCACAATGGCCAAAAGATGGAAGCAACCCAAGTGTCCATCAACCAATGAATGGATAAGGAAAATATAGTATATCTATACAATGGAAGATTATTCAGTTGATATTAAGAGGAATGAAATTCTAATACATGCAACAACATGGGATAAACCCTGAAGACATCATGTTGAGTGAAATAAGCCAGACTCAAAAGGACAAATATTGTATGATCTCACTGATTTGAAATAATTAAGCAAATTCATAGTCAGAAACTAGAATACAGGTTAAAAGGGGCCAGGGAGTCAATCCTTAATTGGTACAGAGTTTCTGTTTGCAGTAATGGACAAGTTTTGGTAATGGATAGTGGTGATGGTTGCACAACATTGTGAATGTAATGATCACTACTGAATTACACATTTGAATGTTGTTAAAAGGGGAAATTTTAGATTATATATATGTTAGTAGAATAAAAATTAAAAAGAAAAAACAGAAGCGTACAACACAGTGAATCCTAATGTAAACTATGGACTATAGTTAATAGTATAATTATAATAATATTCATCAATTATAACTAAGGTACTGCACTAATGTAAAGTGTTAATAATAGGGTAGTATATGGGAACATTGTTATTTCTGTATGATTCATCTGTAAACCTACATCTTCTCTAATAAAAATTACTTTTGTAAAAGTATGTTTTCTAAGAAAATTCCTGAAGATACACATTCTTATGATATAATTTTCCAAATTAACCTTATACTCCTTCATTATTTAACATCCTACATTATAAGGAAGCTAGAACACATCTATAATTTAGTTTTTGTGGAGGACAATCTAGCAATCTGTACAAAAAAAAAAAATAAAACTGCTGTAATGACTCAAAGAAAATGGAAAAATGTACAGCAATATGTTCACAGAGGAAAGGAGAACAGGATTCTATAATTACCAAGGATCTATTTCACATTGGAACCCACATTAACTTAGCTTTTTCCTTGCTATTTTTTTTTTAAAGATTTGTTTATTTATATCTCCCCCTGCCCCACCCCATTGTTTTGCGCTCACTGTCTGCTCTCTGTGTGTTCTTCTGTGTCTGCTTGTCTTCTCCTTAGGCAGCACCGGGAACCGATCCTGGGGCATTCCGGAGTGGAGAGAGGCTGCTCAATCTCTTGCATCACCTCAGCTCCCTGGTCTGCTGTGTCTCTTATTATCTCTCTTCTGTGTCTCTTTTTGTTGCCTCATCTTGCTGCACCAGCTTTCCGTGCAGGCCAGCACTCCTGCGCGGGCTAGCACTCTGCGTGGGCAGGCACTCCACACAGGACAGCTTGCTTTTCACCAGGAGGTCCTAGAAATCAAACCCTGGACCTCCTATATGGTAGACAGGAGCCCAATCGCTTGAGCCACATTCGCTTCTCCTTTTTCCTTGTTAATCTTTACAATAATCCTATGGCATAGGCACTATCATTCTTAATATACAGATGAAGAAACCAAATCTTAGAGGTTAGCTGATTCCCCAAGGTTATGCAGCTATTAAATGACAAAGAAAAAATTTCATCTCAAGTTTGTATGACTCCAGAGTCCAAACTCTTTCATCTGCACCTAACTCCATCAACAACAACAACAAAATGGGTGAAATAGGCTTTATGAGCTAAGCTGAGACACTGAATTCTATGGATGAACTTGCTTCTAAAGAGATTTATAATTCAAATCCCAAATAACTGCTTTACAAACATAAATAATGTGATCTTTTCTTAAAATGAGAATGTCTGATGCATCAAAAATCTGTGAGTTCACTAACAAATATCAG
This sequence comes from Cabassous unicinctus, assembly GCA_029593785.1. Classification (NCBI taxonomy): domain Eukaryota; kingdom Metazoa; phylum Chordata; class Mammalia; order Cingulata; family Chlamyphoridae; genus Cabassous; species Cabassous unicinctus. Next base: position 494 of record JAQZBX010079651.1, on the reverse strand, counting down.
AAAATAATTCAGAGGAATATAAATAATTACCTTGTCTTCTAACAGCACCTTGAAGGCCTCTGAGTGATTCATTTCAATAGTATCTTGAATAGGGTCAAACATCAAGTTACTTTGAGTTTACAAAAGTACTGCACAGGAAAGCGAATGTGGTCCAAGCAATTCAGCTCCCCCTTACCACACGGAAGGTTCCAGGTTTGGTTCCCAGTGTCTCCTGGAGAAGACGAGCAAGATAGCGAGCTGGAGCGACCGGCAGGCATGATTCAACAAGATGATGCAACAGTGAGACACAAAGAGGAAAGACAATGAGAGACACAACAAACCAGGGAGCGGCAGTGGCTCAAGCAACTGAATGGCTCTCTCCAACATAGGAGGTCCCAGGTTCGGTTTCCAGTGCCTCTTAAAGAGAAGACAAGCAGACACAGAGAACACACAACAAATGGACACAGAGAGCAGACAGCAAGCGCAAACAGTGGGGGGGGGAATAAATAAAATAA
>JAQZBX010079650.1:0-13948 GCA_029593785.1 Cabassous unicinctus | reverse complement strand
TTTTTGTGTAACATTTATGTAATCTAAGTATCTTTTAAAAAATAAAAAAAAAAATTATTAAAAAAAAAAAGAAAAGAGGTCAGAAGCAGGGACAAGTATAATAAATATTAAAGAAACACAAGTATCTTTAAATTGCCCTCTTAAAAGACAGTCTACTTGAAAAAGTTCAAAGCAATATTCCAACTATGCAATATTTCAGACATGTATAAAACTAAATGGCACAGGAAAACTAAAAAGAAAAGACTGAGCAACAATGCATCAACAAATTTGAATTAAAGGAAGCAGAATTAGCAATGTTGCCATCAGAAATTAGCATGTTTCCTTGAAAGTAAATTGATTATATATATATATATATAAATGACATGAAAATATTCATTCAATTTTTAATTAAGAATCTATACCATCAAAATATAATATTTCTAATTACAAAACAATACATATGCAAGGTAGAAATAGGGAATTTACAATAATGTCAAAACAGTAAAGATCACAAAATGCCTATTATCCAGAGGTGAACACTAACTGTTGTAGAGTGGTATACCATTATTTGTTTAACACAATAGAGTTAGTTTTATGTTTATGCTTTTACAGTACAAAGGATTTAGTCACCTAAATTTTTAATAGGCAATACTATGTTCTGAAAATTTCTCCATGCTATTAATTAATCTTCCACAACATGGTTTTTAATAGCTGCCTAAAGTTTCATCATAAAAAAACAGTATAATGTAATTAATATCAACCTTGAATACCTATATAGTTTGCAATTTACTGCTTTATCAAAAGTACTTAAATATTTATGTATGTAGGTTCATTTTGAAATATTTCTGATAATTTCCTTAGGACAGATTTCTAAAATGGAATTTATGGAAAATACATTTGCACGTAATTGTCAAATCTGAAGAAATTGTTTACAATATTTTGCTATTCTTTGCCAAGTTATGTTGTATTCAACATTTTGACAACACTTTACAATTTTCAAGTCAACCAGAAGTGCATGAGAGTGCCCACTTCCAGAAATTCACCAATATTGGTTACTGCTGTTTTTAAAAATAGCATTTGTTTCATTAAAAAATCACGTCTCACTGTTTTAATATGCATAAAATTACATGCTAGAAAGGTAAACACTATAAAATGCTTGAAACTGCCTGATCCTGAGTTAAACACTAGTGAAGTTAAATATTCATTTGTTGGACATAATAATTTCTCCAAAAAATGTAATTCTCTGTATAACTATCATTGTAATATAATGTAATCCAAAAGGAAAATTATATGTGTGTGAGTCTGTGAGTACATGTTGTTTTCATAAACAAATTAGTTAATTTGTTATTTTTGCCAGTAAAACATGGAAAAATTTTCACTTTATGAAAATTGTTAAATAGATTGTGGTATATCTACTTCATGGAATATTTTGTAGTCATGAAAATGGTATGAATGAAGACCTTGTAGCAAAATGTTGCTACATTTTACATTTTACTAGGCAATACTATGTTCTGAAAATTTCTCCATGCTATTAATCACTATCTACATGTGATTATGTAGATAATGATATAATATGACATTGTATGTATGTATGCCTGAGGAAAAAATTAAAATGTAGAAAGGGACTATGCAAAAATATGTAAGTTTATGAGATTAGAAATGTATTGTTTTAAATTTACCAAATTTAAAAACATATATAATACTGTTTTACAATAAAATGGAAGGAAGAAAATGAATTTGATGATTAGCCCAAAAGAAGAGGAGATATCTTTTCATTTCACTTATCTTTATTGCCAATGTCCTCAGCTTAATTGATACTTTATTGATTTACAATTAAACGTATAAAACTGCTGCTTTTCTGCATCCCAATCTCTAGCATTTGGCATTTAAACAACTTGACATACAGTCTTCAGTGGTTGTTTATTTGTTACAGAATAAAGTTTGCATTTCCCATAATATACAATATACAAAATTATTTGAATGTTTAGAGTAGAGACTCATACCTAAGTCCTTAGGTTTAAATAACTCTACTCTTCAGGATTTTACATAGCATCCTCATGGCTTAGTTTTATTATGTGTAAAATGAAAATACAAATGGTACCTAAGCCTGGGGCAATGAATCAGAAGACTCAAAGAATTTTAATGATAATTTTTTTTGTTATCGAAAAAGAGCTCATAGTACCCTAAAATCCTGCCCCAACCTACCTTTTAAATCTCAACCCCTTTATGCTACTTATTCAGTATATTATCCTTTAAATTTTTGAAGAACTGCCTTTGCCACACAACAAAACACACATTTCTCACATTTCCTCATATCCTTTCCCCAACCTGAGCCCTGCAACCCACTATCTGCATTGCCCTCACCCATCCTTGTTTTTCACATGTTTCCATTCCTTGATACCTTGCTCAATCTTAAAATAATAGTCAGGAAAGTACCTTTCTAGTGGTGTGATGAAGCCAGCTTATATTGGCTCATGAGATCTGATTGTTTAATTATGAATTTTGTGAGCTGGTTGCCCTCATTTTTGTACAATGAAATCCTAAAATAGGGGAGGATTTGTATAATGGGAATTAGAAAACTTCAATAAAACCCTTGCCCTCTCATTTCATTTCTATTGGAGTACCTCCAACCCTTTTCTTACCAGGATACCACTGTATTCTTACCCCTTTAAACTCCTTTGATTCCTACATTACATACCTTGAGCCATTCATTTTAAATTAGAAGACATAATTTCAAAGCTGGCTTTCACAACTATTTGGTATTGGATAAATCGCTCAGCAATACAACCCTCAGTTTAACTCACTTTTTTCCTGTGGATAATAAAACCAAATTGAGAGCTTGGTGAAATGATAAATCAAATATGAAATTTATTTCTAAATCATAAACTACAATACAGACATTAAGTGCTATAATTCTCATTCAACATTTCACTTTAATTGAGTTTAAAAATTAGATATTATGGAGCCTTATTATCTTTTAAAAATTCTACTCCAAAAATAATACTATGCTTTACCAAACTATGAATGGATTGCAGCTTATAAGCCATTATCTATACATTTTACCTAAATAATACATTATTCTACTGATTTAAGGCTGAAAATGAGTACTTCAAATAAGAAGTGTTCTTATTAAATCTGAAATTTTGAGGTCACTGGATTTTTCTTTTTAATTGTGAATTTTAAGATGTATGATAAAATTAACTTTATCCTTAAAATATAGTTCCTACTTAAGTAAATTATATAATTAGGATATAGAGAATTTTAGAAATCATTTTAATTAAATTATTTAGAAATTATCCAATTTTTGCAAGCAGCTCTGTATTAAGAATAATAGCAAATAGGTATTTACTGTGAAGCTAATGAGTTTAGCTTTTGGGTACCTCATTTAGAAAAGCTTCTTCTAAGGTCTTGGGCCTCATTTGTATAAGAAATTTTGCACTCTTTTAGTTAAAGAAGGTCCCTCAAATTGTGTGAACTCCAGATCTCTCTTTGATTATGATCAGGTACATTTATTTTCCATTCTAAGTGTCTTGGTAGGTTTGCCTTGATTCCCCAGAGGTTTTCTCTTTGATGAGTTCTATTGACTCACTGAACCTAAATCAGTCTTCATGTCAGAATGTGTCTATGCAGAACCTTGAGGGTAGGGGGTAAATAAAACCTTTAGCTTTCATCAAGACCCTGGATTTAGGGACCATTCGGATGAAGAATGAAAATTTTGAGGCTTTCATTGATCTTCCAGGTTCTTGGTGGAATTGTCAGAAATGAGAGAAACATACATTGCTAAATGCCAAGCATACTGTTCAGAGTCCAAGGAGTCTCTGTAAAATGACTTCATTTGTCAGCTTTCAAACACATAACTTTAGGTCTTTTAATCTTAGGTTTCTTTTTGAAGTATTAAAGAAATATTTCAAGAGCTCAAAAGTATTTTCTCTTTGTAGAAGTATAATTGGAACTAATAATGGCCATTAAAATCTCACTTCTTCAATTGTGATTGCTGCCAAATACAAAGAGCAACAATCTATGAAAGCCCAAAATTTTAAAAAAATTAAATGTATCCTCACTGGTATGAGAAATATTTTTATTTGTTCTGTTTATTTGCAAATGTGATAAAAATGTAATGGCCAGTTTGCTCTAAGCACAGCTTAATATTCCTATATCACATGGCACCCAATGCTTACTGGATCATGAGGAAGACTGGATGGTCCCAGCGGAGAGGATGGGACAACCAGAAAGAGTGAACTGTACTCACTACCCAGTTACATGAACATTTCAATATTTTTACCCTGATCTAATCTTACCAGTATATCCTACCTACAAATCAACCTTGTTTATCTGAAATGAAATCATATTATATTCAAAATTTAAGTATATTGAAATATTCCTTCTTAGTTATTTTGATTAAATATAAATGTACGGCCAAATTATTTTCATGAAATTATTTTATTTTCCTCTCAAAAACTTGTTTTTTATAATATTCAGTGTAGTCAGCTGAAGTACTTTCTATACTATGTAAAGATTTTGATGTACATATAGGATGAAGTAAGATTGTGATGCTGAAGTGGACTTAATAAGGTATGCATGATCAGAAACAAAGCATTGTATTCATTTTACCTTTTATATATAGTAAGCCAGAAAATGAATGCTAATACTCTCAATGCTCAGACTTATGAGTTGGAAGGATGTACTTAGGCAGAGTCTGATGGTTGCAGTTCAAGAATGCCCACTCCAACTGCACATCAAGCATCCAGACTAGCTTAGAACAATTGTTCCTAACATGTGCCCTTCAACATACTTACAAAGCACTAAATTTATGTAGACACATTTAATCCTTACCATAGTCCTATGAGGCATGCGTTAGAAATTTTTATTTTATATATGGTTACTAAAAGTTTTTTGTTTGTTGTTGAACCATAGCAGAACCTGTTAAGAAAGCACTTCTTCAAATAATGAGTTATTTTCTGCATGACATTAGCACAGGATATAATCATTTGTTTTAAATAAAGTCCTCTGCATTTATTTGAAATAACATCCTTGGCACTTATTAGTATTAATGTAAGTCAGCAATTTATAACACATCTGCATTTCTTTTGTATGTGTAAAGTTCATATGTTCTGACAATATTTTAACAATTTGGTTATATTCAAAACACAGAGTCTTGAGGTAATAAATGATAATTTTTTTTATCATTTTGTTTTTTTGTAAAACATCTATTATTTTGTAAAACAACAGAATTCTGATTCATCCACAAATTTTGTTAGCAATATTAATATTTTCCTATTGTCTTATTCTTCCATTTTTAATCTGTGCTCAATACTTGTTTGCATTCACATATACACTGCATACCTTCACCTTGAAAACCTTACTTTTCCAAAGCTCCTGACATAGTTGCCTAATTAAGCACATGCCTCGTTTCACATATCTTTCTTGACTTGTTCATTTGGTATGTTCTTCTAAACACCATAAGGGAGCAACATATAGGAATTGAAATTTTTTTGCTTATCTTAGCAATTTTGTGAAGGGTATCTTGATCTTCTCTTCAAAAGTTCCTTGTAATAAAATAATAATTGTTTTTATGACTTTTGCAATGAACTATGAAGCACTCTAATGTCAGGCCACATTCCTGTGGTAATGAAGTCTAAGACAGAGAAGCCCTCATTTAATCCTGGCCTGATCTTGAAAAACTGCCCCCATTCTCTGCATGAAAGGTGGTATGAAAAGATGAGTAGAGACAAGATTTAAATGAATACTATCTTCATCATCATCTTTATAATAAAATATTTATTGATCCTTATCCATTGCCTGAAGCTCTAAGGACTAATATAATGAATTTTAAAAGTCCACGTCCAATCCTGGTATATTTATAGACAGGAAAAAGGCATCAGTAAAATTTCCTTGGAGCCCTTTTGAAATTTGACAGTTACAAAATACCCCTGTAAAACATCTCCAATGAAAATATTAACAAAATGATTGCTTATTAGATGTTTAATCCATGTTTGTTGAATCCAGTACTTAATACATCCAACATTTACATGCTGTCAGTTCAACTTACAATACGATGGAGCACCTCTTGAGATTAATGTATACAATGTAGTTATAGTTGTTTTGTAGCATTTGGAATGAAAATTTAAAACTTTAATTCACATGATTTTTTCTTTGCATTAATGATATATGTTTTGATAACTACAATTTATTTATTTTCCACTTTCTATTGTTCATAACAAAAGAGGAGAAAGTATTCCTAAGGTAAAATATTTATTTCCTAGAAGTTTTTTCCATAGGTTTTATTTCCCGGGAAAGATACTAAGTTTGCAGGTAGCAGGGTTATTGGGGAGTACTGTCAACAACACCTGTTAGGAAGAGAGGGCAGCAGGTCTGGGAAAAAGATGTTGAATTAAGATATAGTTCTAAAAGGAGCTTCATTCAATACCTCAGGATGGTATGAAGCTACAGTGGCTCTTCAGAGTTGACCCAAATTTAGTCAATGGGCTGGACATTTTATCTCCAATATAACCAGTGAGAGAGTCTAATTTTAAGCTAGAAAGCTACCTTTGGCCAAGGGCAATTCATGGGGAATCATTCAGGTCTGATGTTTTGCAGGCAATGCCTCCAGCAGCTGGGGAAATAATTGCTGCTTTTCTGAATAGGGATCTGAGCCCTTTGTGTCACTCAGAACCACCTGCTTTCTAAAATAAGCACACATCATCTGGAAAATGACCTCGCTCAAAAAAAGTTCTGGTTTCCTCTTTTCCTGAGTAAATGCACAAGGGAATGATTACTGGGATAAGCTACAGCTTCTGTCACTAAAACTCGTCTTGGGTCTGCAGCTGTTGCTTATCTTTCTCATTTCCCACCCAATTTAGATTACCATCATTCTTTGCTAGCAACTTTGCTGATCTAGTAGATTGCCTGGTGAGGTAACCTAGAACCTTATGCCTGAGAGGTTTGATCTAGTCAGGCTGTGGAAGCTGCGTTTGTCCATTTCCTAACAAAAGAAATGGGCAAAGGAGTACCAAGACATGTCCCAATGGATCGCTGTCATGCCAAATGTTTTCTTTCCTACTCCCGTTTTATAGCAGCACTGTACTTCCTCACGGTGATCAGAGTCAATTTAGCCTAGAAGGATGGTAACTTCTTTCCTTGGCTCATAATCTGTTGGCACAAGAAGCCAAATGTTATTGGGCATCAACCATAGATTATTTATTAAATCATAGAAGATTATTTTAAAATGACACTTGTGATGTATCCTGGTACAATAATTCCTTCCCTGGGAATCATGACCTCTAGATCCATGAAACCTATGTTTGCAGGAATGCAAAGCACAAATGTCTCAATAGTTCCCAGGGAGGGATAGTCAGTGGTCCCACTCTGACTTCTCCTCTTTGTTCCCAATTCCATGTATTATACATATTGGGAATAGAGTATCATATAGTGATCTTTGATTTAGAATGAATACTGAATCCTATGGGATATGTCATTCCTGAAAGATCTCATCTCCAAGCTGGAATATCAGTTAGTTGCAATTTGAAGAGGCCATTCCATCACTATATCAAGGCAACAGATTTTGGATGGTGTGGGATATTATAGAACCAGTAAGTCCTTGATCATGTTCTTACTACCACACTTTACTGTAAGTGGGTTCCTTAGACAAATAAGATGTTATAGAAAGTTCATCTAGTTGGTTCACCCCTATATAAGCTCTTGAGCAGTGGTGCTGGTTAATGCCCTGTTGGTGGAAAGGCAAGAAAGTAAAACCTATACCTGTAATGTGTGTCAGTTCAAGTCAAAATGGATTGCTGCCCCTTTGATACCAGGTAATCTACCCAAGTGATGGGTGGTTTTGGTCCCTATTCCTGCCAGATTGGATATTTGGTACAAACAGTAACTAGGTTAGTCTAAGAACATGAGAACCCATACATTGGGCCCATGCATAGCATCCATATCTGACACCCTGGCTTCTCTGTTCTTGTCTATCATACTACTATAGTGGTGGGTGATGACAAAAGATGGCCAATATCAAGTACCTGAGTTCTTTCTGTAGGTTATTTTTGCCTCTTCTGTGGTATATATTATGTGGTAGGTATTAACATGCATTACAAAGATCTTCACACTTCATGCCCACTCCCATTAGTTCACTTGCCTCTTTCTCATACTTTCATGAGCCAGACCTTTTAATTTTCCTTCTAAGCCTCTGATCAAAAAGCAGTTCATTTGCCACCAATTATGAATGCATATATATTCTTGTCTTGGAAAACATCTATTTCTATGATGATAACCAGGTCCTCTGACTGAAGAGTAACCCATTGGAAAGATTTCCCCTTCACCTTTATATTTCTGGGAACCCCTTGAGTGAGAGTGTAGGGAAGCAGAAGTATATTTTCAGCTTGTATACCAAGCCATCCCATCTATAAACCAAGATCAGTCTTTTTCCTTCTTTAGACAGTCATGAGAGAAGTCTTCTTCCTCATACGGAAATAGAAGCGAACTGAGAGAGGACTGCTAGTGCAACAGTAGTGCTTAACATAGGAGTGCAAATTACATGTGATCTGTGAACCAGGAATTGTTTCTCAAAATTGAAGATAATTCTTTGCTACACATAGTTGGGCCTTGGTTCAGAACATAAGCATCTAGCATTCTCTTCTTGGGACTTGCTCAAACCCCATGTTTTAGTTTCCTGTGCTGCTTAAGCAAATACAATGGAATGGTTTAGGTTGAACAATGGGAATTTATTTGCTCATCATTTTGAGACAAAAAGAAAGTCCAAACCAAGGCATCATGAAGGCTATGGTTTTTTCCCGAAGACTGGCATTCTAGGGCTGGCTGCCAGTGACTTTTGGTCCTTAGCTTGTCATATGGCAAGGCACATGGACTCTCCCTTCTCTTCCGGGTCCATTGATGTTCAGCTTCTTGCTGCCTGTAGTTTTTTCTCTCTGTGTCTGAATTTCATTCCACTTATAAAGGACTCCAGTAATTGGATTAAGACCCATCCTGATTGGGCTGGGCCACATCTTAACTGAAACAACCTCATCAAAAAGTCCTATTTACAATGAGTTCACGCACAAAGGAATGGATTAGATTTAAGAACATGTTTTCTGGGGTACATGCAACTTCAAACCACCACATCCCACATAGCTTTTGTCCCACAACAGACACCTCTAATACCATTGAGGATTCTGAAATGTATGGCTGAAACAACAGTACAGCTACAGAGCAGCCAAGACATGATACAGATTTTCACTAATTTGGAAACATTTTTGGTCATTATCATTTCAAATATTTCTTCTGCCATGTTCTCTGTCCCTTTTCATTTGGGGATTCCAACTACAAGTTACACTGTTTGATAATTTTTATATATCTTTTGGATGCTCTGGTCTGTTTCCTTTTTATTAGAGAAGTTGCAAGCATTTTTAATCATTGTACTGTGGGTTTACAGAAAAATCATATATAATTTGCAACACTATTATCAACACCTTGCATTAGTGTGGTACAACCATTACAATTTATGAATTTTTAAAATAATTGTACTTTAAACTATAGTCTGTGGTATTACTTAGGGTACAGTGTTTGTGTTTTACTATTGCAAGGATTTTTTATTTTTATTTTGTTCTAATACCATATATACAACCTAAAATTCCCTCATTTTAACCACATTCAAATATATAATCCAGTGCTGTTAACTATGTTCATAGTGGTTTCTACCATCACCACCATCAATTACCAAAACTTTTCCATCACCCCAAATAGAAAAGGTTCTGACACCATGAGTTTGCTTTTTCTAATTATTTTATATCAGTAAGATCATTCAATGTTTGTCCTTTTCTGTCTGGCTTATTTCCATCACATGTCTACATATTGTCACATATTTCAAAACTTCCTTTTGATGGATGAATAATATTCAATCATGTGTATATACCAAATATTTTTTATCCATTCATCAGTTTATGAACATTTGGGTTGCATCCATCTTTTGGCAGCTGTGAATAATGTCACTTTAAGCACTGGTATGAAAATATTAGTTTGAGTCCTGTCTTTTGATTATTTGGGGTATATACCTAGAAATGGCATTGTCAAGTCATATGGGAAATCTATACTTAATTTTCTGAGGAATTGCCAACCTGTCTTCCACAGTGGCAACACCATTTTACATTCCCACCAGCAATAAGTGAGGGTTCCTTTTTCTCCACATCTTCTCTAACATTTCTTTTAATTTTCTTTTCTTTTTTTTAATAGTAGCTAGTCTAGTGGGTGTGAAATGGTATCTCACTGTAGTTTAGATATGCATTTTCCTAATGGCTGATGATATTGGATATCTTTTCATGTTCTATTTGACCATTTATAAATCTTCTTTGGAGAAATGTTTATTTAAATCTTTTTCCCATTTCTTAATTGGATTATTTGTCTTTTTTTCTGTTGAGTTGAAAGTTTCTTTATATATTATGTATATTAAACCTGCATTGGATATGTGGTTTCCATATATTTTATCCCATTGTTCAGGTTGTCTTTATACTTAAATAATAAAGTTCTTTGACATGTAAAAGTTTGTAATTTTGATGAGGTCCAATGTATCTATTTTTTCTTTTTTTACTTGTGCTTTGGGTGTAAAGTCTATGAAACCATTGCCTAAGACAAGACTTGAAGATGCTTCCCTATATTCTTTCTAAGAGTTTTGTAGTACTGGCTCTTATATTTAGGTCCATTTTGAGTCGACTTTTGGATATTGTATGAGATAAAGGTCCATTTTCATTCTTTTGCAAATGGAGATCCAGTTTTCCCAGCAATATTTCCTGAAGAGACTATTCTTTCCTAATTGAGTGATCTTTGCCCTCTTTTGGCCATAAATGTAAGGTTTGATTTCTGAACTCTCAATACAATTCCATATATATATATATATATATATATCTCCTTGTGCTTGTATCATGTCGTTTTGATTATTGTGGCTTTTTAATAAGTTTTAAGTTTGGGAAGTGTGAGTATTCCAATTCCATTCTTTTTCAATGTGGTTTTGGCTATTTGTGGCCCCTTACCCTTCCATATAAATTTGATTATTGGTTTTTCAATTTCTGCAAAGAAAGCTGTTGGAATTTTGATTGGAAGTGAGTTGAATTTATAAATTGTTTTGGGTAGAATTGATATCTTAACAATAGTATGTCTTCCACTCTGGAAATGCAGAATGTCCTTATATTTACTTAGGACTTCTTTGATTCCCTTTATTAATGTCTTGTAGATTTCTGTGTACAATTACTAGAGTGATTCCTAGATTTTTTATTCTTTTAGTTGCAGTTGTAAATGGAATTTTTTCCTTGATTCCTCTTCAGATTGTTAATTACTAGAGTATAAAAACATCACTGATTTGTATGTGTTGATATTGACCACTGTAACCATAATGAATTCATGTATTAGTTCTAGGAACTTTGTTGTGGATTTTCAGGATTTTCTGTATTATCGGCACATAGGTAAAATTTTATTCTTCCTTTTCAATTTGGAGGCCTTTTATTTCTTTTTCTTCTCTAATTGCTTTGACTAGAACTTCCAGTACAATGTTGAATAAAATGGTGACAGTGGGTATCTTTATCTTTTTCCTGATTTAGAGGGAAAGCTTTCTTTCACAATTGAATACAATGTTAGCTATGTTTTTTTCATATATGTACTTTATCATATTAAGGAAGTTCCCTTCTATTCCTGTTTTTCTAAGTGTTTTTAACAAAAAAGAGTGCTGGATGTTGTCAAATGCCCTTTCTGCATTGGAGTGATCTTGTTTTTTCCTACATAAGATTCTCCTTTTTTGTGTGGAATCTTTATCTGGCTTTGTTATGAGGGTGATGTTGGCCTTGTAGAATGAATTAATGGGTGTCCCCTCCTCTTTAATTTTTTGGAAGAGTTTGAAAGAATTGATGTTAATTCTTCTGGATTTTTTGGTAAAATTCTCTTTGAAGCCACCTGGTACTGAGGTATTCTTTGTTTTGGGAAGTTTATGATTGCTAATTTAATCACTTTACAAGTTATTTGTTGAAATCTATTTCTTCTTCTTGAGTCAGTGTTGGTAGTTTGTGTTTTTCTAGGAATTTATCCATTTCATTTGGTTATCTAATTTGTTGGCATAAAGTTTTTCCTAGTTTCATTTTACAGTCCTTTTTATTTCAGTGAGTTTGGCAATTCTGATTTTAATTTCTGATTTTTTATTTTTCCATCCTCTCTTTTTTTCTTTGTAAGTCTAGCTAAATATTTTTCAATTTTATTGATCTTTATAAAGAACCAACTTTTGGTTTTGTTGATTCACTCTATTGTTTTTCTGTTCTCTATTCCATTAACCTGATTGTAATCTTTGTCATTTCATTCCTTATGCTTGCTTTTGATTTAGTTTGCTTTTCTTTTTCTTGTTCTTCCAGTTTTGAAGTAGTGTCTCTAATTTGAAATCTTCCTCCTTTTTTAATTTAAACATTTATAGCTCTAAATACCCCTCTCAGCACCACCTTGCTGCATCCCATAAGTTTTGGTGTGTTTTATATTCATTTTCATTCTCTTTCAAGATATTTCTTAATTTCCCTTGTGATTTCCTCTTGAACCCATGGTTGTTTAAGAATATGTTGTTTAATTCTACATATTTGTGAATTTTCCATTTCTCCCTCTGTTTTTGGATTCTAGTTTCATTTTGTTATGGTTGGAGAAAGCACACTGTATTATTTCAATATTTCTAAATTTATTGAGTCTTGTTTTGTGGCTTAAGGTGTGGTGTATCCTGAAGAATTAAACATGTGATGCAAGGATAATATGTATTCTGTTGCCATTGGATGTGGTGTTCTATATATGTCTGTTAGGTTTCATTGTTTCAGAGAATCATTCAAGTCTTCTATTTTGTTATTGCTCTTAATCCTAGATGTTCTATTCATTATTCAAAGTGAAGTATTGATGTTCATTATTAATGTAGAATCATATATTTCTCCCTTTAAATCTGTCAGCATTTGATTCATATATTTTCGGGCTCTGCTGTTAGGTGAATATATATTTATCATTGTTATGTCTTCTTTTTGACTTGAACACTTTACCTGTATATAATGACTGTCTTTCTCCCTTGTAATTGCTTTTAATGTAAAGACTATTTTATCTGCTATTAGTATAGCTACCCCAACTCTCTCGTGGTTACTATGTACATGGTGCATGTATATATTTCACCCTTTCATTTTCAATCTACTTATGTCTTTGAATTTAAGGTGAGTCTCTTATAAACAGCATGTAGTTGGGTCATGCTTATTTATCTATTCTGCAGTCTCTGCCTTTTGACTGGAAATTTTAATTCATTTACATTAAAAATAACTATGAATATTGTAGGACTTTCTTCTGCCATTTATCTACTTAGTCTATAAATCTTTTACCTTTTAATCCCTCAATTCTTCCAATATTGACTAATTCATATTTATTAGATTTTGTATTTTGAATCCTTCTCATTTCTTTCTGCATATGTTTTTCATTTAATTTCCTTGTGGTTACCATGGAATTGAAATTTATTATCCTAAATACATAACAATCACATTTGATTTGATACCAACTTGATTTCAATAACATAAACATGCACTGTTCCTATAAACTCCATCCCCTCAACTTTTTTGTACTTGTTACAATTATAACTTTGTACATTGTAGGACTAAAACCACAGACTTATGATCACTTAATATAAATTTTCTTTTACCATCTGTAGGAAGTAATAAGTGGAGCTACATACCCAAAAATGCAAGGCAATTGTGCTGCATTTATAATTAGACATAAGGTTACCTTGACCAGAGATCCTTTTTTAAATTTATCTCATTTTGAATCACTATCTAGTGTCCTTTCCTTCAGTTTGAGGAATTCTCTTTAGCATTGCTTACAAGGCAGGTTTAATGGTAATGAACTCACTCATGTTTTGTTTATCTAGGAATGCCTTAATCTTTCCCTTATTTTTGAAAGAAAGTCTTGCCAGATTTCAACCCATTGCTTC
>JAQZBX010079649.1:0-13948 GCA_029593785.1 Cabassous unicinctus | reverse complement strand
CCACAATTGTGAAATTGGAAATTTTTATTAGTGCCTATCAATTCTGTAAAAAAAATGAAAATAATGTATAACCTATCAACTAATTTAGGCTATCAAATAATTGCTCACTCTTACTCTCTCATTATTTCAGTTTCAGTGGGTTCTGATTACTAGATCTTTAGACTTGAATCCTTCGATTTGTGTTATTGTTATTCAACAGGTAAGTCAAAGGGTTGAGTTGAAATAAATGTCCAGATCCAGTTTCACTGATGTGGCACTCTTCATCCTCTCTGGATTTGAAGACCACCCTGATTAGCCTTTTCTTACTTTTCTTCTTCATTTACCTATTCACTGTTTTGGGGAACCTTGGACTAATAACGTTAATCAGAATTGACTCTCAGCTTCATACACCTATGTACTTTTTCCTTAGCAATTTAGCATTCATTGACATATTTTATTCCTCTACTGTGACTCCCAAGACATTGGTCAATTTCCAATCCAACCCGAAAACCATCTCTTTTGTTGGCTGCTTTGGCCAAATGTACTTTTTTGTTGGTTTGGCGTGTAGTGAGTATTTCTTCTGGGCTCAATGGCCTATGACTGCTATGTAGCAATCGGCAATCCATACTCTGTTCAGTAGGCATGTCCCAGAAAGTGTGCAACTGGCTAGGAGTAATGCAATAAATGATAAGCTTCACAAATTCTCTTATATCCATTTGTGTGATAAGCAGTTTGGCATGCTGCAATTCTGTATCAATCATTTCTTTTGTGAAAGCACAGCTCTTTTGGCCCTGTCCTGTATAGATGCATTCAGCACAGAGATGGTGATCATTGTCTTAGCTGGGTTCACCCTGCTTAGTTCTCTTCTCATCATCACAGTCACTTACACTGCCATCATCTCAGCCATCCTAAGGATCCAGTCTGCAGCAGGCAGGCAGAAAGGCTTCTCCACCTGTGCGTCCCACCTCCTGGGTGTGACAGTCTTCTATGGGTCCCTGATTTTCATATATTTACAGCCTGATAACACACTCTTCCTTTTTTTTTGTATGCATCCCTTAAACAAATATTTATTGTGCCCCAACCAATTTCCAAATACTATACGAAGCACAGAGGTCACAACAGTGAATCTTAAATTTGTAAAACATCTTTAAATCATCAGCAATTGCCTAATAAGATAGTCCTGCTTTAATATATATAAGGTTATTATTAGATTTTTAAAATATGTGACTTAATAGTATGCTTTATTTGATAGTTTATATAAACAAATTCAACAAATCAGATTAACACATCCTTCTTGACCCAGGCACAGGTAGTTTCTGTGTTCTATACCATAGTCACTCCAATGCTGAATCCACTGATCTATAGTCTGAGGAACAAAGACGTGAAAAATGCTCTCCTGAAGGTCATACATAGAAAAATATTTCCATGAGAAATGGCTTTACGCATTCAATTACTTTAAAGATTGGGAATATACCACAGTAACCTCAAATGGCATAACAGAAATTAAATGATGACTTGGAACCTTGACATTTGGGATGTGAATTAAAATTTTCTTTGTTTGTATCAAATACAGAATCACTGTATTAGGATGTCATTTAGGCACATCAGTTATTCACAACATAGTTATATGGAGGTAAGTAAAGAGGCATCTGATGCCTAAAATTTATGCCTCACTACTGATATGTGAGCACGTGCCACCTTGTAACCTGTGAAAAATATTTTTAAAAGTAATATTAATATTTATTATTATTATTAATTTTTATTAATTAATATTAAAATATTAAATTGTTTTTTCATGTAGCTAGACATTCTGTTTTCTCAGCTAATAGCAGATAGAGAGTAGAATATTAAGATATTAAGACATGAGGACTACTAAAATTTACTAACACAAGAAATGGCACCTGATAGCCTGAGAGAAAAGCAGGAAAGAGTATAGTACTAATGAAAGTAAAGCTCCAGTGAAAAGATTGGGTCAGAACAATAAAAGGAAATATATGTTCCAGTGAATAGACTGGGTCATTTCAGTGAGGTACAAGCAATAATGAGGTCATTGAGAAATGTAGAGAAATTTGTATAGTGTGGGATCATTTTACTTTGTAGTTAAAATTTTCATCATTTATCTGAGTTTTATATTTTATTGCACAGAAAAATGATCTGTTTAATAAATAGACTATATTCTACATTAAAATCATCAGAGCTAAATTTCCAAGTAACTATACTTGCCTCTCTAATGTCAAAGACTTAATAAACAAATGTGTGTGTATGTGTGTGCATTTGTGTAGAAAAATGAAGCACTAGATTTAGTACATTTCCTGAGATAGTTTAGAAATATATAGAGAAATACTTGCTTTCTAAATCTAGAGAAATCCTTTGGTAAATATGAATCTACAGTCTTAAAAGGAAAAAAAAATGTGTGTATTTTTGTTCCTGGAAGTATGAAGTCAAGGACTTAATAAATATTCTTTAATTTAAACCCAGACGAATGAACTCTCACAGACATTGCTAAACATCATTCAACACTGCCCTTATTGTGCATGAATTATTTGTAGCAATCAGAGGAATGAGTTGGAACATCATATTTAAGTTGCATGTTTTAAACAATCAAAGATTAATTTGCTGAGGTTCTTTTTTGCAAACAAAATGTGTGTGTATAATATTTCTATCTCTCCATTAAGACTAACTCTATGAGCCCTGAGAGAAGAGTTTGTTTTTCTTATTTGTTCTTCAGCATCTAGCGAAGTATCATATACAAAATGTGCAAGCAAATAATGTTAGCATTTTGGCATACGTGAAGATGTATTTATAGATGCATTTATACCCACATGCAAGTTAATGATAATTTTCTTTGTGTTTAGTAGCTTGTGGAAGTAAAGTGATAATTCATTAAGGGCAAGGACTTTTGTATTCATATGTATATTTTGTTTGGCATTTGGACAGGGGTGTACATACTGGGATTCAACAAATAAGAGTTTTGGTAAAAATTTTATTTCTAGAATTATTTTCCAAGCATTTTTATGCATATATTAAATATGACATTGTGATTTACAGATATATTCTTTTTTAAATGATGTCTTTTCTAAAGGATTCAGACAGGGAAACATGAATAGAGTTGCAGTTTGTATATATGCCTTTAAGTAATTGGAGTCAACTGGTTAAATAGTTCTCATGTCTCATATAACAAAACCAAAACTCCTGTAAAGAGAAATCAGTTTCAGTCTTGAGAGTGACTTAGGTAACTAATATGATGAGATTTGTGTGTGTATATATGTGTGTGCATTACAGTGGTCTGAGTCTGGCAAGCTTCACTGTACAATGTAATATTTTCTATTATAAACTGTTTTAATATGTAGTGGACATGTTATGGAATACTATGGCATTAATGTAAGGATATGTAGAGGCTACCTATGATTCATTCAATAATTTTTATTGTGGCATATATTTTTTCCTTCCAATCATAGTGTCTGATTAATATTACTGTAATATTATGGTTACTGTGAAGATTTTTTCATGATCATTATTGAGAATTATTAAAACAGTTATTTTTTTAAAATTTCCTTTTCTACCAGGCATTTTTATTTTTTCATTCTAAATATAATGCTTATTTTAAAATAATTATGTAAAACATAATTTTCACACTTTATTTCTATTTACCCTGGTTCTAATTTGTATGTATTTAGTTTTTCTGCAATTGCATTGAATATGTATTTTTCCATTGATAATTTAGAGTAGCTTGAACATTTCTATATTTACTATTACTAAAATTATGTATTTATCTTCCTTTAAATTTATTAGTTTTCTTGCTGTTCTGTTTCTAGGAGATAAAAACATCTCACACTTTATTTACCGATCAGGAGATGAAGGTATTTACTTTATTTATCCAAATTATGCTAAAATGTCCATATCTATTCCTCTCAGTATGCTCCTTATACTTGTCTCTGGTATACCTCCCAGTTTCTTTTCTAGCCGCTTTCTCTGCACCTTGCCTTTAGCCCCAGTAAAACTCAACCTTCCAGAATGAGTCACGGATTTCTTTGTCACACCTTGTCTTTCTCTTACCTGACTATCTCACAGCCTTTGCTCTCTCCCATACAGATGGTCAACTCCATAATATTTAGGACTATGTCCCCAGCAGTAAACATTGTGTCTGAAATTTGTCAGATATATTTTCTTTTTACTATGCTGAGAAAAAAACTCAGCCTTTAAAACATGTTTGATATATCAGGCTTCAACCAAAAATAATTATTTTTGTTCAGTTTAAGATACCTTTAATACAATGGAAAATATAAACAAAGATTGCTTTTCTTAATTTGTTTTATTTCCAAAAAATATTTAAGAATTTCCCAAAACAAAATACATTATGAAAATAAAATAAATGAAATAAAATTGGTTAATATTCTGTAGATTCAGTCTCACTCATATCCATATTCAAAAAAAGAGGTCTATTTAAAAATGGAATCAAGAATATTAGCTGATAATGGGAGAAAGTAGTATAAAATAAGTTATGATTTGGCATAGGATATTTGTCTTTCAAAAATGAAAGGGGAGGGGAGGGTGGATAATGCAAATATCTAAAAATAGCTAAAGACCAACAAATAAAAAAGGCGACACAAGAACAAAACATGTATTTTAATAAAGGGCGTAAAACTATTAATGGAATGAAATACAATTTAGAGGAAATATAAGTTTATATTTTTTAAGTAGAACAAATTCCTCTAAAAAGACAAGGATTATGAGAGTGAATCACAATCCAAAATCTAAGATAATATATTTCTTATACAATTTCTAAGAAGACACAGTAAAGCAAATCATTAGGATAAAAGGATACAAAGTAACCAATTTTACAGAACATTGTTTTTATTATTCCATTTACCCAAGCCTTATTTCCTCCAGTTATTTTTATTGCTCTCCACTTCTTTGAGGTTGCTTAAATGTGACTTTATCATTGAAGGTTCTCTGAAAAGTATTTTTGAGAGCAAGCCCAACTATCTCCATGTACCCCTCCACTAAATTTTTCTCCATAGCACTTATCACTATTGACACACATGTACTTCATCATTTGTTCCCCCATCTCATGAAAAAGAGTATCACTCCATGTCATCCTTTTTTTAAAATATATTTTTTATTTATTTTTAAAAGATATTTAGATTACATAAAATGGTACATAAAAAAATATAAAGGATTCCTGTGTATGTCCCACTCCTCGGACCTCCCACTTTTTCCCACATAAACAATTTCTTTCATTTGTATGGTACATTCATTGCAATTGATGAACACATTTTGGAGCATTGCCATTAAGCATGGATTATGGTTTACATTGTAGTTTATACTCTCTCCCACTCAATTCTGTAGGTTATGGCAGGATATATAATGGCCTGTATCTGTCATCGCAATGTCATTCAGGTCAATTCCAAGTCCTGAAAATGCCCCCATATTACACCTTTTTTCCCTCTCCCTGACTTCAGCACATCCAATGATATAATTTCTTCCATTGCTGGAATCACAATAAGTCTATAGTAGAATACCAGTAAGTCTACTCTAGTCCATATTTTATTCCCCAGTCCTGAGGATTCTGGGATGATTATGACCACTCCATCTTTAGAGGGGACTTCGATCCCATATCACTGATGGATGAGACTCTCTTGGATGTATAACTTTCAACTCCAGCACCAACTATAGGTTCAAATAAAAGAGACAGAAGAGGCATGTCTAGAAGTGCCTTTTCTAGAATCAAAAATTGGCAGAAAATAAATGGAGCAATAGAAACTTAAAAAATAATAAAATTGAGACGTTGTCAGAGATAAATTGCCAATGTTTTGTTGTCATCTAGGACAAGGATTCAATTCCCCTTTCTGTTTCTCACTACTAATTTTCTTCCAAAATTATTTTCCTTTTAGAAATGTTCTGTTAGAATCCAGGCAATAAAGATTCAATAATAACATTTAAAAACTCATTAGTTCTGTAAATTAGTCATTCTTCAACTTTTATTTATATTATATAAAAACTAAGATTAGTAGCTATAAAGTTGTTTTCAATGCTGGGAAGAAAAATTCATTGATTTTGCAAGGAGTAAGCAGCGCTTCTTGCGGTGTCATTAATGTAGAAAATTACCTATAATCTCTAATTTAGTTTTAACCCATGGGTATCTACTGTCAAATAAATTGATGCTGACATTTTCGTCTCCTAATAAACCTGCACTTCTCCTAATAAAATGCACTTCCAAAAGTTCATAAAAGTTAATTTGTAACGTCTTTATCCACACCACATATTCTGTCCTGAAATTCTGGAGTGTGAAAAGTTTTTCCCTAAGAATTACTTCTCAGTCTAAATGAAAGTTGATTTCACTAACATTAATTAATGTGAAATTTGAAAGAAAATATCTGAACTGATTAAGTTTAGAGAAAGTGAACTTTGTCCTTTAAATTAAATATCACAAGTCTCAGCATTTAATTTTACTTTCCTTTTAATAAAATAAAAACCAAGAATACGAATTTTTTTTGAAAGTCCACAAATATTGTAGTAGATAAGTACAATAATACATCTGCAGTATAGATGAATTAGGTGATTGTCAAACAGAATAAAGAGGCTGCACCATGTTCTCCACACGATGCCTCAAAAACACCCATTCATCAGCTGGTGCACAATCCTAGAGGGAAGTTAACTATGGGGCACCATCCAATGCAAAATACATGAAATTGTAGGTTTTACAAAAGGCTAATATAACTTAGGTAACGGTGTATTATAATTATTTAGTGAGAAAATCAGAATAAGCTATGAAAACTCAGTATGATAAAATTATACAAATACATAAGTAGACATATAAATAAGCATTGTAGATACACAGAAACATAATTGGAAGAAAATACATGTGAAGATTAACAACAGTTATGAATGATTTTTATTTTCTTTAAATTTTGTTGTTTTTGAACTTTTGTGTAATGAACAATGTTACTCCCTTAAGAGTGTCACACTTTTAAATATAAAAATGTTTCATTGTGGAAAATGTACTATTCTTTCCCTGGTGGTTAATGATCTGGCCATTCAGTCACAGAATAATTAAATTTTTCTCTAGAAATACCTTCTCTGTTAACCATTCAAAAAATTAGAGCCGCACAAAGGAATACCAAAATAATCATGCTTAAAATTATGTAGCTTCTAAGGGGAAGACAATTCTCTGTTACATACTTTGAACTTTTTTCCTGGTATCATGTGAAAATGTCGTCCTTGGAAATTGATCCTAAAGGGTGAGTAAATGTTGCATTATCGGCAATCCTCCATATAAGAGGTCCAGTGGTATTATCAGGGTGAAAGACAGGGATGCTCTGCTCAGCTTATATTCACAATAGCTCCTTGAAATTCTTGTGAGACATAATTCTAGACAAACTTTCCCTTTGATCAGGGACTGACTAAAATTTTAGGTTGATCTATTTACTTCAAGATAAAACAAAAATGCATGCATGAAAAATTAATACTAATTTAGTTCAAAGGGTACAGATATTTAATTACAGAAATTTTTGGCTCCTTATATGTTTTATGTATCTTATTTGTGAGAAAAAAATTGAGGGTGACAAATTCTAGACAGATGTTCTTTGGAGAAACTTTTTTGCCACCTTTTGTTTATGGAAAGCGTTATTCTCAAAATTAAAGCATTTTACTTTAGATAAAAAAAGCGGATACATTATGAGAAGTACATGCATATGCATATCATTTATGCTTTATCTAAGTAATGCCAGGATTTGTGGAAATGGAAATCTAGAATTGATGGAATCAGAGTCTACAAGCAATATACATATATTGAAAATATAATTTTGGAAGAAATCTGGTATCTACCAGAAATGAAAATTATGTATGATAAAACATCCAGATGATGATTTATATTATGTTAACTCATTCAAGTAAAGTTCTCTAAGATTGAAATTTATGATTTGTTGCTTGTGTTAAATAATAATGGATACAAAATAAAAGAAGATAACATTAAAACTTTTTCTATAATTGATTATTATTAGCACTTATCTCATTTTTCTGAAATTGATTATAAACAGATATTAAGTGTTGTGATCACGCTCTCTGAATTCTACCTATCTTAGTAGAATCACAGAGTCAACATTTATTATAGGACTCTGGCAAGTTTCTTAAAACTGTTCTATCTTTTTCTCACCTAAAAACGTGGCTAATAGTAACAACTATGGTGTAATATTTCCAGGTGGGTTAAATGTGTTAATAGAAGGAAGCATTTATATTAGTGTCAGGTCAATTCTACTTATGCAATATATATTAAACTTCTATTATATAACATCCAAATGATGATTTATAACTGATTTCTATTTGGCAGTAACACTAAGATTGTTCATTCATATTTTGTAAGCTGCTTTTTGTTAGGAATTTCTAAAAACCCTAAACAAAGAATTTTGAATGCCAGATCATTCATATAAACAAAATCCTTTGTGAAGTCATTCATGTTAAGTATCACCTTTGTTTTCTTAACAGTTTACAACAGTTGAATGCTATTATGGGAAGTAGGAATAACACAAGTCTGCCTAACTTCATCCTTAGGGGACTGTCAGACTCTGAAGAGATTCGGCAGGTCCTCTTTATGCTGTTTCTCCTGATATACTTGATTACTGTGCTGGGGAACACAGGGATGATACTGATAATTCGCCTGGATCTCCAGCATCACACCCCCATTTACTTTTTCCTCAGTCACTTGTCATTCCTTGACCTCAGTTACTCAACTGTCATCACACCTAAAACCTTAGAGAACTTACTGACTTTCACCAAGTTTATTTCATTCAAAGGCTGCTTCATCCAGATGTCTTTTTTTCTCTTCCTGGGTGCCACTGAGTGTTTCTTTTTCTCTTCAATGGCTTATGACCAATTTGTAGCTATCTGCAATCCTCTTCATTACCCAGTAGTTATGTCCAGGAGTCTGTGCCGTGCTCTCATTACTGGGTCCTATGTGATTGGCTTTACTGACTCCTTGGTCACCGTACTTTGCATGAAAAGTTTGCATTTCTGCAAATCCAATGTGATCCATCACTTTTTTTTGTGACACAACCCCAGTTTTAGCCCTGTCCTGCACTGACACTGTTAGCATTGAAATCCTGATGCTCATTGCTGCTGGCTCCACCTTTATGGTGTCTCTTATACACCATATGTCTCTGTGTCCTACATGTCCATTCTCTATACTATCTTGAAAATTATTTCCACCTCAGGAAAGCTCAAAGGCTTCTCTTCTTGCCTCCCACCTCCTGGAGTCACCGTCTTTCATGGCACCATCATTTTTACTTATTTAAACCAAAGAAGTCCTACTCTTTGGAAAAGGACCAAGTGGCCTCTGTGTTTTATACTATGGTGATTTCAATGCTGAATCCACTCATTTATAGTCTTAGGAACAAAGAATGAAAAATGCTCTAATTAGAGTCATGCAGAAAAAAGCAGGATCCAGGTAACTGAAGTGATAGTGTTACTGAGAATTTAAGTGCACCTGCAGCTTTTGTTTTGTCCTGTTGGATATTTACTTGGATTCTCTCTAAAATGCACAAATCCTTTAGTTTATATTTCTGTTGAGCCATCCTTTACTTGGCCAAACAATATCTTGAATAGTTACATTTAAATATATTTTTAGAAATCCATTTTGAAATGGACCACGATATAAGTTTTAAACCTGTTACCCTAATATATGTGTTTCTTTAAGAGCAACTAATGTGAAAAACAAGAAAATGTAATGTTGTCTTTTCAACTTGTTTCACTTAAATTCCCATGCATGATCCAATCAGAGAATTTTATTATGGAAAATAGCTACATATTGACACAAAAATATTTCCCAAACATAATTCATTTAAGATATAGAGAAGAAATACAGTGCGGTGGTTGAGAGTGCTTACTTAGGAATCATACATTCCAGGGTTTAGATACTAAATATGCTCCCTTTTTTGCTATATGACTCTTAATAAGTCCCTGATAATTTAAGCCTCATTTTCCTCAACTGTACAAGATAAATACTAATTCCTGCTCTGTAGAGTTATTGTAAGAATTAAGTCAAATGAGGACTATAAAGCATTTGATGCAGTATAATGTATAAGGTGGAAACTTGCATTTTTGTGATATTTTGAATACACAATGGCTTTTGTTATAAAGAATATTCACTGGTGTTTTATAAATTGATTTTGTTAACTTAAGTAATAAACACAGAAATTGTTAAAATGAAAAATGAAAAAGTCAGTGTTTCAAACTCCTGGACCTACAGTCAAGTAAAATACTGTGGATAATTAATTTATAGAAAATATGTTATATGTTAATAGTGAAGAAAATTTTGAAACATTGAAAAATATTAAAGAAAACAGAAAACTTTACAATTTTGTTCATATAATTCTAGACTTAACAATATGTAGGTATATGCATATATATACTTACAAATAAATTTTGGTTCTTTTTTATGTTAACTTTTGCGTTTTTCTGTTTCTACTTAGTATAACTTTTGAGAATTTCTTTGTCATTTAAACCTGTGAGATTACTATGTTCTTGGTAAATTAGCAAAATAAAGACTCTCTTGCAAGCTTTAGGACATGGAATTTTGTAAATTTGCCAGGTTAAAAATCTGCAAACAGTAATATATATTTGGTGTCTAATTGCTAAATATTTGGAAAAAACCTACCTTTCTGTTGTGTTAAAAATTAAGTATTTAGTTGAAATTGTGTGTATTTCTTAAATAATTCTCTTTATCCTAATTTCTATAGATTTTAAAGTTTTTTTAAATAAATAAATTATTGAGTTAATGCTTGGCTCCTTTGTTTCAACTTGTTAATAGAGATGTTGAAAAACTAAGAATTTTCAAGGAATTAATATCTTCTGGAATTTTTTAGATTTTAAAAAGGTAGAGTCTAAAGTTCAATTTATAGAAAAAACCTCTATATAATCCTAAAATGCAATTTTATTTTTCTCTGTTATTCAAAAATTTTTATTTCTCTTTTTTTCATTTTTTATTTTTCATATATAATTTAAAAGATACTTAGATAACATAGATGTTGCACAAAAATTAAAGGGATTCCCATGATCTCCCCCTCCCATACCTCTCATAACATCTCACATAAACCTCTTTCATTAGTGTGGCACATCACCTGCAATGGATATACACATCCTGGGGCTTTGCCACTAAGCACAGACCACAGTTCACATCATAGGCCACACTCTCTCCCACACAGTTCTGCATAGTATATGCTGCTCTAAAATGGCATATATCAGTCACCACAACATCACTCAGGACAACCCCCAAGTCCTGAAAAAGCCCCTGTAGTACAACTGCCATTCACTCCCTGCCCTGAAAGCGTCTAGTGGTCACTGGCTTCACCTCACTGTTATAATTTCTTCCATTGCTTGAATCCCAATATGTCTACAACAGAATACCATTGAGTCCACTCTAGTCCATAGCTCTTCCCCCACTCCTGAGGGGACTGGAATGGTGATGTCCACTCCATCTCCCAGTGAGAGTGGGCTTATATCCCATTGATACGGTGGATGGGATTATCCTGCCTTCAGCTGCAGGCTCTCTCCTTTCCCTGGGATTGCCATTGTCCATCATTGTCATCTCCTCACCAGGTCACTTGGGTGAGTCCATTGAGCTGTAGAGTAGGATTTGCAGCTCCACCGAGATTCCAGGCACAGCTGGCACAATGGCAGGCCAGAGGCTCCAGTCTCTGGAAGTACCCCTACAAACTCCAGCCTCACATATAAGTTTGAATAGAAGGGACTGATGGACCATGTGCAGGGAGGACTTATTTGAGTCCAACTCTGTCACTCTCAGGAGCACAGATTCCAAAGTAGAGCCCACTGATAAGGCATCAATCTCTGGGGCTATCCCCCCTTACATAGGACCTGGGTGTCTCCAGAGCCCTCAGGAGTCCCTCTGTGTGGGGTGATATCCAATTTGGTGTTCTATGAGATCCTACTGAGGTGTGCATAAGCGTTACCTCTGGGATATTTTTTAAAAAATCATTTTTATTTTTCAAGGATTTGATTATTTCATTTTTCAAGCATTTGTAGTTGTAAATAGATATGTCATTTGACTTCAAGCAATTGTATTAAAAATTCGCTGCATGCCAGCTTCCCATATATGAGGTCCTGGTTCAACTGCCAACCCCAGTACCTCAAAAAAAAATTGTTTCTCATTTGAAATTTATATTAAGATTTTCTCTATATAATTATACATGGCTGTTTTTCCAAAAACTTTTTTGAATGTTTAAAATAAAGTTCAAGAGTAAAATTTTTAACAATATTCTGGTAATTAAAAACTATTTAATTTAATCAAATCTTCATTATATTTATGTCTTATAAAAAGTCTTGATTATACTTATACCTTCTCAAGTTTTAAAAAAAGTCATGCCTTACCATATATCAATAAAAGAAAAATTACTTTAGTATGCCTTTTTTTTGCTATGAAATAAAAAATATGTATTTTTACAATCTTTATTTGTTGCTATTTCTTTTTGTTTTTATTTGCAATTAGAAGTATGTCCTTCATAAGCATTTATTTATTTGTTCATTTATTTATTTTTCAGGAGGTACCAGTGATTGAACCCAGGACCTCATACATGGGAAGCTGGCACTCAACCACTTGAGCTACATTTTCTCCACAAGCATTTATTTTTTAATTCTATGCCTTTTTGAGTTATTTCTCATCCTGAAAGTGCATTTGTCATTTCTAATATTTAGAGGACCTTTCTATTTTTGGGGCCTTTTATTTTTATTAACTATGCTTTCTTTGTGATAATTTTATCATAAGCTTTACTTCTATTTATGGTTCAAGCCCCAAAATGCATCAACCTAGGTTCCATTAGTTAGCTATTTTTAGAGCAATAAATATTTAAAAATCCAAAAATTGTTTTATTTCTTTTGTATTTGACATGTTTAGTATTGTTATTTATTTCAGTAGACACAAGAGTCATTCTGTTTACTTAATCCTTCTGCCTGGAAAATTTTAGAGTATAAGACTACTACCCATAAATTATTTCTCTCTGTGTTTTGTATTAATTTTCATGAAAAAGTTTATTTTGTTTTTATATTTGAAATATATTTCAGTGGGTATTGAATTCTGTAATGACACTTATATTTCAGTACTTTAAATATGTCCCTCCTTTGTGTTCTGGCTGTAACATTTTTGATGAGACATCTGGTATAATTCTCATGGTTTTTCTTCTGTACTAGACATGTATTTTCCTCTTCCTTCATAGCTTTCTGCTTGTATCAGTTTTTCAATGGTGAGAACAATGATTCTATGTGTTTTCTTGCTGACTGATTTGCTATTTGTAGTTATCATTCCTGGAGTCTTCTAACATTTGTGGACATGTGGTTTGATGCCTTCCATTATTTTAGAAATCTTGCTGCCATTATATCCATTAGTATTTTGTCTGATGCACTCCCTGTCTATTCTTCTTGTAATATATGTATATTTTGCATACATATATATGTGTATTGAATGTTTGATATGTCTTACAGCAATTGGATATCACTCACTAAATATTTTTTAAGTCTTTTCTTTTTGTTAATCCCTTTTAGATTTTCTTCAAGTTCACTAATTCTTTCTTAATCTGCTATATTGACTATATTAATGATCTTGTTGATGAAATTCTTTGTGTCTTATATTGTGTGTGTGCTTTTTAAAGTTCTATTACTAGCATTTCGTTGGACACTGTCTAATAGAATACATCCCTTATGATGAAATTTCTCATGTATCTAAACCTGTTTTTATCATTTCTATTAGATCTTTTAACCTAACAATTTTCAATGCTCTGCTTTTCCCAATTGACACTTCAGCACACACTTGATTTTCAAAATTCTTTATATTGTGTCTGTATTTTTCTTATGTGCTTGTATGGTAGCCACATCTTTCTCCCATGTTCTGCCAAAGTGAAACAGTTCATTTGCCCCAAGCTCTTCTTTAAGGGCCTAGTCTCGCCTTGGTTTTCTGATTTCTTGG
>JAQZBX010079648.1:0-13950 GCA_029593785.1 Cabassous unicinctus | reverse complement strand
GTGTCTTTTTGCTTCCTGCCCAGAAAGTGCCCATTGTCTTCATGCTGTTCCTTGGCACTCTGGAACATATCCCATCCCTGCACCGTGGCTTTGCAATTAGGTTTACTCAATGTGGCTGGCACCCATCATCCAAAATTATTTCTTTCTGCTCAACAACAGAATTATTAATTCTATCTCCAACTGTCAATAGCTCGTCACCCTTCTCATATATATTTCCATCTTAACAAAGCTCTTATCATGCCAGTCTTTGCATAAACATTTTCAGAATCTTCCTCACTGTGCTTGGAATAAAACCCACACTCCTTACCTTGGCCCATAAGGCCTTAAGAGATCTGGCCCAGCCCTCCCATTTTATGTCCCATTAGTGCCCTCCTTACTCCTGAGAGCCAGCTACATTGAACTCCTTGATTTTTTCACTCCAAACTCATTTTCATTCTCCTTGGTTATAATTTGGCTCCTTCTCATCATTCAGGATTCAGCTCATGTGAAATCTCAGGGAGGACTTTTTTAACACTTCAACCTTATATAGCTTCCTTCCCACCCACATTGGCCACAACTTTGATCACGTCACCCTTTCTGTTTTTTTCCAATGACATTTTCATCATTGGATATCATGCTTTTGATTTATTTGTAAATTTTGTTTCATGAGTCTCTCCATTGGAATGTGAACTTCATTTTCCTGGGACCATCTCTCCCTGTTTTCCACTATATTTTCTGGGCATATATCAGTACATACTAAAAACAAACAAACAAACAAACAAAATACAAAACAAAACAGTATATGCTCAGTAAATATTGGTCAAATGAGGGCAATGTATTTACATGAGGGGACAGCTGATCATCAGTGGAGTTGTAGCTACTACAGCAAGCAGATAAAGGAAAGGTTTCACATAGAAATGAGGGTGGGGGAGGTGGGGATCAGGTCCTACTCTGTCCCTAAGTTTCCTCCAAATTATTGGCATATGTAAGTCAAAACCAAATACAGGCAGACCTTGTTTTTGCCAATTTGCATGAATTTCAGTTACCATGGTTTAATTCAATAAATCAGTTCCCCCTAAATTTGGGTCAAATATCAGCAATCATAGTATAATAGCTAAGAATAATTGTGAAAGTACAAGCTTTACTACCAGGTCTTCAGCCCACAAATCAGTTCATAAATAATAGGTGCACATCATGATCAGTGACCAACTATGTCACTTCTTTCAAAGTCTATGGGTGACTGGTCACAGTGCATCTGATTCAGTTCAAACACAGACAGCAAAGTATGTAGATGTGTTGCCTCCTTGTCTCTTGGTGATAACCCTCCATGATATTTACAAAAAAAGGATACTTAAAAGAGGGAATTGACCAATAAAGATGAAAGTGCAGCAAAGAAACAAAAAGTGATAATGTTGGAAATGAAATTTAAATAAAATATAAATGGAGTTATAAAAGAATTAGCTGCATAATTAATAGCACTGAAATATTTATCTGAATGTGATTAAAAGGAGAAACATTAGGGTGGATATAGGGTAACATAATAAAATAATTTTAAAAATCCATGGGAAGGAAGCGATGTGGCTCAAGTGGTTGGGCTCCCGTTTACCATATGGGAGGCCCCAACTTTGATTCCTGGGGCCTCCTGGTGAAGGCAAGCCAGCCCACATGGTACAGTGAGCTGACAGCCCACTCGGCGCAATGAGTTGACGGCGTGTGTGGCAAGGTGAGCTGGCGCAGCAAGATGATGCAACAAAGGGAGACAAGCAGACACAGAAAAATGCAAAGCAAATGGACACAGTGAGCATAAGCAGCAAGAGGGGGATAAATAAATAAATAAAATAAATCTTAAAAAAAAAAATCCATGGGAAAATAAGAAATAAAAAACAAACAAAATAAAACAAAACAATTCATGGAGCTACACAAGCAGTGAATCCTAAGTTTAGCCATGGAGTATAAATAGTGCAATTGTAAAAATGTGCTTTCATCAATCATAACAAATATTCCACACCAATGCAAGGTGTTAATAATAGGGTGGTATATGGGAATCCTATATTTTATGTTTGGTTGTTCTGTAAACTCATGTCTTCTCTAATAATAATAAGCTGGCTTTGAGATTGTGAAATTGCTGCCATTCCAGAGACTGGATATGCAGATACAGGAATTCAGTGAAAGAGAACTTGACATAAATGAGAAAAGTGGTTGTGAAGAAAAGGATAATGATGCTCCAGAAGAAGTGATGGCAGCAAAAAAACTTCACATTAAAGGAACTTTTGGAGCTATTCCATAACATTGAAAGTACAAAGAATAAAATATAAGAGGTTGATCCAAGATTAAAAATTAAGCATAATGATTCACAAAGGCAAGGAAGAGAAGCTTGTTCCATAATGTAAGTTATAATGTTCAAACTACTCTTTTTTATTTATTTATTTTTAACTTTATTTTATACATTTAATAATGGAAAATATAAACAATTAAAAACTAAAAAGTAAACACAGATGAATAAATACATACATTTCTCAATTAAATGTACTGGATACACAAATTTTTTTTTAATCAAACAATACGTTACACAATATATTTGGCTCATAGTAACACAATCATACAGTATTTGTCCTTTTGTGTCTGGCTTGCTTCGCTCAACATAATGTCCTCCAGGTTCATCCACGTTGTCATATGCTTTATGGCTTCATTTCTTCTTACAGCTGCATAATATTCCATTGTGTGAATAGACCACAGTTTGTTTATCCATTTGTCTGTTGATGGATACCTGTGTTGTTTCCAACTTTTGGCAATCGTGAATTATGTTGTCAAACCACTCTTGAAGAGATTTTTTTTTGCAAAGAAATAAAACACTTTAGTTCTCAATGTTTTGAAGAGCAGTGTACTAAATAAATATTAATTTTGTTCTTTTTTCTCATTCCCCTATGTATTTATAACCATTAGTAAGAGAGTATCTAATGTTTTGACAAAAAATTGCAAAGGTCACAAAACAATCATAATTTACCCCATTGATCATTAATATCACAGTTCATGGTTTCAACTTAGATGGCCATTTTTAAATTTTTAAAAAGTTATTCATTTACTTATTTAATTTTACTTAACAATTTTTTTTTTTTTTTTGAGGTACCAGGGACCGGGGATTGAACCCAGGACCTTGCATGTGGGAAGCTGGTGCTCAACCACTGAGCCACATTGGCTTCCTTGAGTTGGTTTTCTGTTTTGTTTTGTTTGTTGTTTGATTTTTTTTGTTTGTTTATTTGTTTTTTCAGTTGGCCGGGAACTGAACCTGGGACCTCCCATGTGGGAGGCGGGTGCCCAACTGCTTGAGCCACATTTACTCCCTAATTTTTAATTTTTAACTTGTCATTTTATTATTTTAAAATTTTAAATGAAATGATCTTACATACTGAAGAATGTGTAAAAAAAAATATATATGTAAAGAATAGTAACAAAATGCACATCCTATACCCACAACTCAGCTTAAGAAAATAACAGTACATTTGAAGCCCTCTGGGTATCCCTACATGATTGTGTCTCCCCACTAGAGGTTACCACTCTCCTGACCTTTGGGTTCATCATCCCCTTGTTTCTCTTTATAGTTTTTTTTTTTTTAATTAGAGAAGTTGTGAGTTTACAAAACAATAATGCACACCATACAGGATTCCCATTCATCACCCCACCACCAGCATCTTGAATTTTTGTGGAAAAATTCACATTTGTTACAAATGTTGAAAAACATCATCAAAATTTTACTGTTAATTATAATCCTTATCTTACATTTGGTGTATTTTTTCCCCACAAACCACCTTATTATTAATACCATGTATTAATATTGTATATTTGTTACAGTTCATGAGAGAACATTCTCATATTTGTACTGTTAATCACAGTCCATCATCTACAACAGGGTTCACTGTGTTATATGGTCCCATGCCTTGTATACTTCATCCAAAGTGCACACTCAATGGCTCTCAGTTACATCACAGAATTGTGCTGTCATTGCCGCTAGTCAATTTTAGACCATTTTCACTTCTCTAAAAGGAAAAATCCCATACTCCTTTTACCCTCCTATTGTTGACCCTTAGAACTGATATAGTATCTTATTTGCCATTGCTGCAAAGATATTACATATTACTGTTAACTATAGTCTGTAAGTGACATTAGTTGTATTTTTCCCATGTATCATCATATTCTTAACACCTTGTAATAGAACACTATATTGTGTTACCATCAACTCAATCCATTTCCATACATTTACAATCAATCTTATTTAAAATTCTACATATATTAAGCATCAGCTTCCCCCTCTCAACTCACATTCTATCTCTTAGTAAGTTTTACTCTAGAGTTTACCTCCATGAGTTAACTCATCATATTTAATTCATATTAGTGAAACCATATGTATCTGTCCTTTTGTGTCTGGCTTATTTCACTCAACAAGATGTCCTCAAGGTTCATCCATGTTGTCATATACATCTTGATTTGATTTCTTTTTACAGCTGAATAGTACTCTATTGTATTTATTTTTTTTATTTGCTTTTTTTTTCTTTTTCCATTGTATGGATATTCCACATTTTATTTATCCATAGATGGACACTTGGGCTGTTTCCGTCTTTTAACAATTGTGAATAATGTGGCTATGAACATCGGAGTGCAAATGTATGTTCATGTTCCTGTTTTCAGTTCTTATGAATATGTTCCTAGTAGTGGGATAGCTGGATTAGACGGCAAATCTATATTTAGCTTCTTGAGGAACAGCCAAACTGTCTTCCACAGAGGCTGCACCATTCTACATTCCCACCAACAGTGAAGGAGTATTCCTATTTCTCCACATCTTGTAGTTTTTTTTGTTTTTTTATTTTTAGGTTTATTTTATTTATTTATCTCTCCCCAGCCCCTCATTGTTTGCACTTGCTGTGTCTATTCATCTTCTTTGTTTCTTTAGGAGGCAAGGAGAACAGAACCCAGCACCTCCGATGTGGGAGGGAGGCACCTATTTGCTTAAGCCACTTCCGTTCCCTGCTTTGTGGTGTTTCTCATTATGTTTTTCCTCTTGTGTCTCTTGTTGCATCGTCTTCTCATGTCAGCTTATCGTGCCTGCCCATCGCGACAGCTCGCCCTCCTGCTTGTCCTCTTTAGAAGGTACCGGGAACCTCTTCTCTCTGCTTTGATGTGTTTGTCATTATGTTTTTCTTCTTATGTCTCTTGTTGCATCATCTTGTTGTGTCAACTTGCCATGCCTGTTGTGCCAGCTTACTGTCTTCTTTAGGAGGCACCAGGAATCAAACCACAGATGTCCCATGTGGTAGGCAGGAGCCCAATTGCTTGAGCCACATTTGCTTCCCAGTTTTCTTTTTTAAT
The DNA here is from genome assembly GCA_029593785.1 of Cabassous unicinctus. NCBI lineage: Eukaryota > Metazoa > Chordata > Mammalia > Cingulata > Chlamyphoridae > Cabassous > Cabassous unicinctus. Next base: position 8,610 of record JAQZBX010079648.1, on the reverse strand, counting down.
AATGTCCTTTCTGTAAGATATGAAATGATATCTCATTTGTAGGGTTTTTTTCTTTTATTTTAGTGGTACTGGAGATTGAACCCAGGACCTCATACATGGGAAGCAGGCACTCAACCACTTGAGTTATATCCAGTCCCCTCTCATTATAATTTTGACCGGCATTTCCTTAATAGCTAGTGATGTTGAACATCTTTTCAGGTGCATTTTGACCATTTGTATTTCCTCTTTGGAAAAAATGCTTATTCAAGTCTTTTGCTATATTTTCAATTGGGTTTCTTATCTTTGTGTCATTGAGTTTTCTGATTTCTTTATATAACATGGAAATCAAACTCTTATCAGATAAGTGGTGTAGCAGTTCAGCAGTTTTATATAGTTATGAATTCCAAAAATAGATATTGGATTATGCTTATAAACTGGTCTGTTAATCTGGGCATGATTAAGTTATGATTAGGGCTTCGACTGGACCACGTCAGTAGGGCATTTAGCCCCACCCCTTGGTGGGTGGGGAATCAAATATAAAAGGCATGGCAAAGGACAGAGTTGTAGTAGTTTTGATATTGGAGTTTTGATGCTGGAGCCCAGGGAGGTGAACAGAGAGAGGAGCTTGGGCATGAGGAAAGAGAGAAGGCCCAGGATAGAGACAAGTACTTCGCTTGATAGTTTATAGCTGGCCTTGTGGAGCGAGGTAGAGCCTAGAGAGCCTCATAGTCTACAGCTGACCTTGTGGAGGAAACAGAGGAGCTAAGCCCAGAGAGAAACGGAGCCCCCGGAAGAGAGGAACCCAAGAAGCCTGAATCCTGGCAAATGTCGGCAGCTGTCGTGCTCTAACACGTGGCAACAGACTTTGGTGAAGGAAGAAACTTATGCTTTATGGCTTGGTAACTGTAAGCTTCTACCCCAAATAAATACCCTTTAAAAAACCAACAGATTTCTGGTATTTTGCATCAGCACCCCTTTGGCTGACTAATACAGGTGGTTTCCAAATATTTTCTCCCAGGGAGTAGGCTGCCTTTTCATCTTCTTGACATCATTTGAAGAACAAAAGCGTCTAATTGTGAGGAGGTCCCACTTACCTATTTTTTCTTTTGTTGCTCGTGATTTGGGTATAAGGTTTAAGAAACCACCACCTACCACAAAATCTTGAAGATTTTCACCACATTTTCTTCTAGGAGTTTTATGGTTCTAGCTTTTATATTTAGGTCTTTTATTCATTTTGAGTTAATTTTTGTATGAGATGTGAGAAAGGGGTCCTATTTCTTTCTTTTGGTTATGGATATCTAGTTCTCCAAGCACCAACTGCTGAATAGACTGTTCTGTCCCAGCTAAGTGGGTTTGATTGCCCTGTCAAAAATCACATGACCATAGACGTGAGGGTCTATTTCTGAACTTTTGACTCAATTCCGTTGGTCAATCTGTCTATCTTTATGCCAGAACCATGCTGTTTATACCACTGTAGCTAGATAATATGCTTTAAAGTCAGGAAGTGAAAGTCCTCCAATTTCATTCTTCTTTTTAAAGATATTTTTCGCTATTTGGGACAACTTACCCTTCCAAATAAATTTTTTTAAAAATAATAATTAAAAAAATTTTTTTAAAAGATACTAAGATTACATAAAACAAATAAATTTGATAATTGGCTTTTCCATTTCTTCAAAAAGGCTGTTGGAATTTTTATTATTGCATTGAATCTGTAAATCAATTTGGGTAGAATTGACATCTTAACAATATTTAGTCTTCTAATCCATGAACATAGAAAGTCCTTCTGTCAGATTTCTTTTAGCAATGTTTTGTAGTTTTCTGAATACAGGTCCTTTATGTCCTTGGTAAAGTTTATTCCTAAATATTTGATTCTTTTAGTTACTATTTTAAATGGAATGTTTCTTCTGACTTCCTCCTCAGATTGCTCATTAGTAGTGTAAAGAAACACTACTGATTTTTACATATTAATCTTAATCCTGCCACTTTGCTGAACATGTTTATTAACTCTAGTAGCTTTGTTATGGATTTTTCAGGATTTTCTAAGTATAGTATCATATCATCAGTGAATATCAAGAGTTTTACTTCTTCCTTTCCTATTTAGGTACATTTTATTTCTTTTTCTTGCTTAAATACTCTAGCTAGGACTCCTAGCACAATATTGTATAACAGTGGTGACAGTGGGCATCTTTGATTTGTTCCCATTCTCAGCAGGAAAGCTTTCAGTCCTTCACCATTGAGTCCAATGTTAGCTGTGGGTTTTTCATATATGCACTTTATCATGTTGAGAAAGTTTTTTTCTATTTCTATCTTTCAGAGTGCTTTAATGAAGAAAGGAGGCTGTATTTTGTCAAATCACTTTTCTGTATCAATTGAGATAATCATGTGATTTTTCTTCTTGGATTTATTAATGTGGTGTGTTACACTGATTCATTTTCTTGTGTTGAACCACCCTTTCATACCTGGGATAAAACCCATTTGATCATAATGTATCATTCTTTTAATGTGCTTTTATATTCAGTTTGCAAGCATTTTTTGAGAATTTTTGCATCTATATTCATTAGAAAAATTGGCCCATAATTTTCTTTTTCCACAGTATCTTTATCTGGATTTGGTATTAGAGTGATACTGGCTTCAAAGAATGAGTTAGGTAGCATTCTCTTCTGTTCAATTTTTTGGAAGAGTTTGAGGAAGATTGGTATTAACTTTTCTTTGAATGATTGGTAGAATTCAACTGTGAAGCCATCTGGTCCTGGGCTTTTCATTTTTTGGAGGTTTTTGATGACTGTTTTAATCTCTTTACTTGTGATTGGTTTGTTGAGATCTTCAGTTTCTTCTATGGCCAGAGTAGTTTGTTCGTGTGATTTTAGGAATTTGTACGTTTTGTCTATATTGTAGAGTTTGGTGGCATACAGTTTATCATGGCATCCTCTTATGATTCCTTTATCTCCGTGGGATCAGTAATAATGTACTCTTTCTCATTTCTGCTTTTATTTATTTGCATTTTTTCTCTTATTTTCTTTGTTTTTTAAAAATACATATTTTTATTTTTTAAAAGATACTTAGATTGCACAAATGTTACACAAGACATATAGGGATTCCCATATGCTCCCCACACCTCCCATACCCTCCCACATAAAAAACATCTTTCATTAGTGTGACACATTCATTGCAATTGATAAATGCATCTTGGGGCATTGCCATTGAGCATGGACCATAGTTCACATTGTAGTTTAAATTCTCTCCCACACAATTCTGTAGGCTATGGGAAAATATATAATGGCATATATCTGTCATTGCAATGCCATTCAGGATGATTCCAAAGTCCCAAAAAAGCCCCTGCACTACACCTGTCCTTCCCTCCCCCTGCCCCCAGAGCCTCCAGTGGCCACTGCCTCCACATCAATGCTGTAAATTCTTCCATTGCTAGAATCACAACAAGTCCATTGTAGAATACCAGTAAGTCTACTCTAGTCCATAGTTCATTCCTCAATCCTGAGGACTCTAGGATGGTGATGTCCACTCCACCTCTAATTGAGAGGGAGCTTCGATCCCATACAGCCGATGGATGAGACTCTCTTGCATGCAGTTGTAGGCTCTCTCGTTTCCTTGGTATGGTGGTTGTCAATCTTTACCTCCTCGTTAGTTGTCCTGGGTGAGTCCAATGAACTGGAGAGTAGGTGTTGCAACTCTGCTGAGGCTCAGGGCCCAGCTGGCACATGGGCAGCCCAAAGATTCAAGTCTCTTGGATGTATACCCACCAACTCCAGCACCAAGTATAGGTTCAAATAGAAGGAACAGATGAGCCATGTGTAGGGAAGCCGTAACTGAGTCCAACTCTGTCACTCTCGGGAGCACAAACTCCAAGTAGGGCCCACTGGCAAGGCACCAAACTCCAGAGATATCTGCCCTGACCACAGGACCTGGGTGTCTCCAGAGCCCTCAGGAGCCCCTCTATTTGAGGTAGTATCCACTTTGGCAGTCTATGAGATCCTGCTGAGATGTGTATAAGCGTTACCTCTGGGATGACCTCCTGACTCACTTTGAAGTCTCTTAGCCATACAAACTCATTTGTCTTTACCTTTCCCCCCTTTTATTTGAGGTCTTTTTCCAGTTGCAATTATCTTCTTTGTTAGGCTATCTAAGGGTTGGCCAATTTTGTTGATCTTCTCAAAGAACCAACTTTTGGTTTTGTTAATGCTGTCTATTGTTTTCTTTTTTTCTCTCTCCATTTCATTTATATCTGCTCCAATCTTTATTATTTCTTTTCTTTTGCTTGGTTTGGGGTTAGTTAGCTGTTCTTTTTCTAGTTCCTCCAGATATGCCATTAGGTGTTTGATTTTAGCTCTTTCTTCTTTTTTAATGTGAGCATTGAGGTTATAAACTATACCCTCCACACTGCCTTTACTGTATCCCATAGGTTTTTGAAATGTTGTGTTCTCATTTCATTTGTCTTGAGATATTTAGTGATTTCTCTCACAATTTCATCTTTGATCCACTGACTATTTAAGCGTGTGTTGTTTAATGTCTATATATTTGTGAATTTTCCCTTTTACAACCTGTTAATGGTTTCCAGCTTTACTCCATTATGCTCAGAGAAAGTGTTTTTTGTATAATTTAAATCTTTTAAATTTATTGAAACCTTTTTGTGAACCAAGATATGGTCTATCCTGGAGAAGGATCCATGAGCTTGAGAAGAATGTTTGTTCTGCTGTTTTAGGGTATAAAATGTTCTATATATGACTGTGAGGTCTATTTCATTTATCGTATTATTTAAGCTGTCTGTTTCCTTATTGATCCTCAGTCCAGATGTTCTATCCAATGATGAGAGTGGTGTGTTGAAGTCTCCAACTATTATTGTAGAGAAGTCTATTTCTCCCATCAGTTTTGTCAATGTTTGTCTCATGTATTTTGGGGTACAGAGGTTACATGCATACATGTTATTTATTGTTATTTCTTCTTGGTGAATTGCACCTTTTATTAATATATACTGACCTTCTTCATCTCATAATAGTTTTGCATTTAAAAAATATTTTGTCCAATATTAGCATAGTTACTCAGCTCTTTTTTATTTACTATTTGTGTAGAATATGTTTTCCCAACCTTTCACTTTCAGCCTATTTTTGTCCTTATATCTAAGGTTAGTCTCTTATGGACAGCATATAGATGGCTCATATTTCTTTTATCCATTCTGCCAGTCTGTGTTTTTTAATTGGGGAGTTAAATTCATTAACATTCTATGATATTAGTTTAAAGGCATTACTTACTTTGACCATTTTATCCTTTGGCAGTATTATGTCATACCTTGCTTTTGTCTGTCTTCTTATCCTTTTATTTACCCTAACTAATAATCTTCATTTCTACACTCTTTTCCAAGCCTCTCTCTCCTGTCTTTTCCTTTCAGGATGCAGAAGTCCCTTTAGTATCTCTTGTAAATCTGGTCTCTTGGTGACACAATCTCTCTGTTTTTGTTTATCTTTGAAGACTTTAAATTCACCCTCATTATTGAAGAACAATTTTGCCAGATAAAGAATGCTTGACTGGCAGTTTGTTTTTTTCTTTCAGTACCTTTCATATATCATTCCACTCTCCTCTTTTCTTCATAGTTTCTTATGACAAACTGGCCCTCAGTCTTATTGAGCTCCCCTTGTATGTGATGAATTGCTTTTCTCTTGCTGCTTTCATAATTCTCTCCTTTTCTCTGGCATTTTAGCAGTTCACTTTAAGCTCTGCTCTTTTATCTCTGTGAGTCTTTTCTACCTTTATTTCTTCTCTGTTAAAGTACCCCACCATGGGGAACCAGAATGGGTCAATCCCAAAAGGTGAGTCAGTCCAGAAAAGTCCACTTTGTGTTTAGTGGTCCAGCCAACAGAAACTTGATTGAGCGAGCTCACCACAGGCCAGCTGTCATTTTTATGGTCCCACAATACTGTGCAAAATGAGAATTGCTTGTAGACTCATGGTCCACTCCTCAGGAAGAGGCAACAAGGAGAGTTTTCTTTAAAAAATGGATTTTATTTTTGCAGGGGAAAATTAACCAATGGGATAATTTGCTTTATGATGTGCATTTCTTTTTCTATAACATGCCTTCATAATAATGAATTGTTAAGAATTTTGAAACTATAACAATTATGAAGAAGAAAATAAAAATCACTCTAAAGTTAATCATTATTAATGCTTTGAAGAATATTGTTCTAGGCTTTTCTCTATGCATTTATTTTAGTGAAATTGGATCATTCTTTACATATTTTTTTCATTTAAAGATTGCTTTCAGTCAAAACATTTTGTAGATATTGAGGTTTTAGCTATAAAATGATAAATGAATGATCTGAGAAGAAATGAACCAGTGTATGTGTGACCTACGAGATGTTAATATCTTAATGTGGGCATTTGTTTTTACTTTATTAAGCATCAAAAGTGGTTTCCCCCTGCCCGACTTGCTGTCCGTGTCCATTTGCTGGGTGATCTTCTGTGTCTATTTCTTGCCTTCTCTTCTCATTTTTCTCCTCCTGGCTTCACCAGGATTCGATCCTAGGGACTTCCAATATGGGAGAGAGGCACCCTGTCACTTGTGTCACCTCGGTTTCTGGTTTCTGGTGCATCTCGCCTTGACTCTCCCCTGCATCTATCTTTTGTTGCGTCATCACTTTGCTGCATGGTTTGCCACACCGTGTAAGCCTGGCTCGCCTGCTAGCCTTTTTACCAGGGGGTCACAGGGATTGAACCTGGCCCCTCCCATATGGTAAATGGATGCCCAATCACTTAAGCCACATCCACTTCACCAAAAGTCATTTTATTGGCAACCTCACGGTGTTGGTGAGTGTGAAAATTGGTACAACCTTTCCAGTAGACAATTTGGCAACATGTATCAAAATTTTAAAAGTAAGCATCCTTTGACCCAGGGTAAATTCAATTCTAGGTATTTAACCATTGGAAATCATGGGGAAAATGTACAAGGGAATTCATCACAATTTGGTTTATGGGAGCAAAAAATAGGAAACAAGTTACCTGCATATTAATAGATGATTGACGATAAATGGGACCTCCTCAAAATTAAACACTTTTGCACCTCACAGGACTTTGTCAAAAGGGTGAAAAGGCAGCCAACTAAATGGGAAAAAGTATTTGGAAATCACATATATGATAAGCGTTTAGTATCCAGGATATATAAAGAGATGTCACAACTCAACAATAAAAAGACAAACGACCCAATTAAAAAATTGGCAAAAGACTTGAATAGACATTTCTCCAAAGAAGAAATACAAATGGCAAAAAAACACATGAAGAAATGCTCAACATCACTCATGATTAGGGAAATGCAAATCAAAACTACAATGAGATATCATTTCACACCTATCAGAATGGCCACTATTAAAAAAACAGAGAACTACAAGTGTTGGAGAGGATGTGGAGAGATAGGAACACTTCTTCACTGTTGGTGGGAATGCAGAATGGTACAGCCACTGTGGAGGACTGTTTGGCAGTTCCTAAAGAAATTGGATATAGACTTGCCATGTGACTCTGAAATATCACTACTGGGTATATACTCAGAAGAACTGAGAGCAGTGACATGAACAAACATCTGCACACCGATGTTTATAGTGACATTATTCACAATTGCCAAAAGTTGGAAACAACCCAGGTGTCCATCAACAGAGGAATGGATAAACAAACTGTGGTCTAGTCACACGATGGAATATTATGCAGCTGTAAGAAGAAATGAAGTCGTAAAGCATATGACAATATGGATGAACCTGGAGGACATTATGTTGAGCGAAGCAAGCCAGACACAAAAGGACAAATACTGTATGATTGCATTACTATGAACCAAATATATTGTATAACATATTGTATGATACAAAAAAATTTATATGTCCAGTACAAAAAAAAAAGATGATTGATCAGATAATTTTTGATCCATACATATAAAGCAATGCTATGCAGCTGAGTAATTTATGACATAAATCTATACTTATTTTTTTTAAGATTTATTTTGTTTATTTATCTCTCCCTACCACCTCATTGTTTGCACTTGCTGTGTGCTGTGTCTTTAGGAGGCACTGGGAACTGAACCTGGGACCTCCAATGTGGTAGGGAGGCACCTAATCACTTGAGCCACCTCCATTTCCTGCTTAGTTGTGTCTCTCATTATATTTTTCTTCTTGTGTCTCTTGTTGCGTCATCTTGTTTTGTCAGTGTGCAGTGCCTGCCCGTCAGGCCAGCTCTCTGTCGTCTTCTTCTTCTTTTTTTATTTTATTTTATTTTTGATGTAGAGGTATTTTTTTTATAATTCACTTTTATTTTCTCAGTGAACAGTTCTATGAGTTTCCCACTCCCCTGCTTGCTGTCTGTGTTCATTTGCTAGGTGATCTTCTGTGTCTGTTTCTTGCCTTCTCTTCTCATTTTTCTCCTCCTGGCTTCACCAGGATTAGATCCTAGGGACCTCCAATGTGGGAGAGAGGCACCCTGTCACTTGCACCACCTCAGTTCCTGGTTTCTGGGGCATCTCGCCTTGGCTCTCCCCTGCATCTCTCTTTTTGTTGCATCATCATCTTGCTGTGTGGCTCACCACATGTCTGCCCACCTTTTTATTTTACCAGGAGGTCCCGGGGATCAAACCTGGGTCCTTCCATA
>JAQZBX010079647.1:0-13950 GCA_029593785.1 Cabassous unicinctus | reverse complement strand
ATACCAAAAATGAACTACCTAAAGTAGAAACTGAAATTAAAGTAATTCCATTATATTAGCATCTAAATTAAAAAGAATAAATTTAGACACCAAGTGACAAACACGTACACTGATAAAATACAAAACACTGTTAAAATGAAATATAAAGTCTTAAAGGAATGGAAGGAAATTCTGTGTTCATTGATAGGAAGACCTAATACAGTTAAGGTGTCAATACCACCTCCAAAAGTTTTATGGATTCAATGCAGAACTTATCATTGAAAATAAATTTTGGCAGCATTATTTCAGGAATCAGGAAACCTATTAAATTCATGTGGATAGATTAAAAAATTAGCCCTAAATATTCAAAACAATTTTGAACTAGAAGAACAAAATGGAGCTCTGATACTTCCAAATTTCATAACATACTACAAGCCACAACCATGAAAAGAACATCATAATGGCATTGAGAAAGCCATGTAGTATGCCAATGGAATAGAACTGAGTGTCCAGGAATAATCTCACACACCCAGGCTTGCCTGATTTTGGACAAGGGATCCAAATATATAAAATTGGAAAAGAATCATCCATTTAGGTAATGCTACAGAGAAAACCAAATATTCACATGCAAAGGGATAAAGTTGGACCCCTATCTACTCCACAAACAAAAATGAACTCAATCTGTTTCAAAGACCTAAAGTTTAGAGCTAAAATCTGAACACTGTAGAAGGAAATTTAGGGAAAATATTTCTTGGCCATGGATTTGGCAGTGATTTCCTCGAATTACACCAAAAGAATAAAAAACAAAAAGCAATACTAAATAAAATGGATGTCAAGAGAGTAGAAAAAAATTTTTGTACTTCAAAGGACATAATCAGGAAAGTGAAAACACAATGTATAGGAGAAAATATATCTGATAAGCATTTTATATCCAGAATGCCTACAGAATTCTTGCATCTGTACAACAAAAAGTTGAAAAACCAATTAAAACATGAACTTGAAAAATATTTCTCCAATGAAGATTTTCAAGAAGCACATAAGATGTTCAACAGTATCAGGCATTAGAGAAATGCCACTCAAAATCACAGTAAGTAAGACACCATTCTAACAACCACAGCCGTTTTTTTGTTGTTTTTATTGCAGAAAATAGAATGTCGGCAGAGATGCAGATACTGCAACCCTTACACTTTGTTTGTAGGGATGTTTAGCCACTCAAAAATAGTCTGCATTTTCCTCCAGAAATTTGAGTATAGAATTCCCATATGAATGAACTTTTCCACCTCTAAGTATACATCGCCCCCCCAAATAGAAAGCTGGGACTCAAGCAGGTATTTATACACCACTGCTCAGACAGCACCATTCTCAATAGCCTGATGTGGAAGTAACCTAAGTGACCATCAAGCAGATGAAAGGATGAACAAATGTGGTTTATATATGAAATGGAACATTATTCAGCAAGATAATAAAGTTGTGACATTTTCTACAACATGGATGAACCTAGAAGATTTCATTTGTGAGAAGTAAGACAGAAATGAAGGATAACTATACCATGATTTCACATAAAGGAAATAAGTAGATTAAGCTAATTTACAGAGGTAGCAAATAGACTAGAATTTACCAGATTTAGGAGTAGGGCTGTAATGGGGAATTATCGCTTCATAGGTATAGAATCTCATTTTTGGTACGCTGAAAGAGATTCAATATGGATGCTGGTGATGGTAAGAAAGAAAAGAAACACGTAACGTTGGTTAGATCTAGGGTGATATACTTTAGATTTAAGTTGGAAGCAAACAAATTTTACATGCAATATTTGTTTCTAATATGTTCAACAAAAAGTAGTTCTGTAGGATAGTTGGACTAATGCTAAGAGAAATAAAAATATGGGTACAGTGCTAGTGCTTTACAGTTTGTAAGTGCTTTCTCATTCATCATTTCCTCTGCCCCCACCCTGTAAGGGGACAGTGCAGGATGAAAATAAAATACTACACAAGACACTATTTCCCTGAGTTCATTTGAGCAGGCAAGTATTCATAAATAGAGGTAGCTTCCAAACTGGATGTGCAAAGTTTCTTCTGCAAGACCAAAAAAAAAAAAAAGATTATAGAGGGTTAATGTGGAAACTTAAAGTGAATATTAAATGGGATATTGTAAAAAAAATATATTTTTTGTGGTATCAGTTTCCTTGGGTTTGGTGAGACTCCTATTGGGCATAAGGACTCCATACATTCCATTTATTCTTACAGGATCTATTGGCAGCATGTGCTGTATTTATCAATGTCCCCTTTTGATCATACTCTCTCTCTAGAGAGCTTGGACTGCAGTTGGCCTGTCCCAAACATCATCAGTATTTAGTGTCCAGATACCCTATAGAGTTCAGTAGTCAGGATGAGGCCTCATACCAACCATGTCTCTCTTCCCATTCCAGGATTTTCCTTCCCTTCTGATGTTTCAATCATGGAGGAATCATCTGCCAGGTAAGTGGCTGCCACTCCACATTTAAGACAGTGACACAACAAAAAGTATCAGGGATGTCATAGTATTCATTACCAGGAGACTAGAGACAATTTATTGGAGGTGCTTCGAAGCTGGGGAACCAGACTCACAAATTAAATCTCACTGAACACGTTCCAAGGTCACAGCATTTCCAGTTCACCCAGAACATTTATTTTTTGCTTAATATCTTCTACTAACTCTTCTACTCATCAAGATTGGTGTATACAGAAACTTTACTTTATACAGTACTAGTGCGCTCCTGATGGTACAACTATCTAGCCACAGCCACTTTGGATCTGGATACTCCTTCAGACATACTATTTATTTCCACTTGCATGGTTTCAATGGCTGTGATGCTATCAGTATAATTTCCCTGGTAAATATTTTAGATGGCTTGCTCAGTTCAGCAAATCTGAAATCTTCATTTAATTGGATAAGGTACATGTCCTATGCATTTTCACCTTGGCCTTGACTGACAGGAAGCTCAGAGCTTCTTTTTTTCTACAAACTTTCTTCCTATATAGCTAGGTATATTTTATCTTCTTATCTTTTAAGAATTCCCAGCTTATTTTTATTTTAACTGACAATTAGTTTATAGAGTCAGAGGCAGGGCATTCTCAGAAGGGATGATTTTTTTGTGGAAATGGCTGCCAATCAGTGCCCACACTGACCATTAAGAGCTGACCTTCACTTTCTGAAAGTTGCCTTTCCTGATGTCCTGGTAGTATCTCTATACTGACTCCTTAAGTGCATTTGTTTCATGAGGGTCCTGCTGTGACCTGGATTACATTGCAGAGTGGACAACAGTGACAGGTACAAGAACATCTAGGGCAGTGGGGGTGAGATGACATGTCCCCTTGGACCCTGGTTGCATCCTTTATGTGTACCGATCTCTTCTGAAAGACAATTATTACCAGTGGTGTGCCATGGGTCTCCAGGGAACATGCCCATCCTTGGGAGGAGGCAGATGGTTGCCATGGCCCCCATGTGCCCAGGAGGGCACTGAGGCCACTGATACTTGGGTGGGGGGACAAGGTGCCCACTCCACTCCCCCCAGCTCTGGGATGCTGTAGCTCTGGCAATAGCCTGCTGGATCAGGCACCCCTGCATTCCCCTACCCTGCAATGCCCCTGATGACCTCACCCAGCATCAAAACCCTGTGTGATCTGTTCAGACACTCTCGCGCATGCTCCCCACACCGTGCACCCCTACTACAGCTTCATTCACCCTGGGACCCATCAAGCCCTTGCCCACCTTAGAGCTGCAGTGGCTCACTGCTCCTCCCCTGGCCCCACATCCAAGCTGTTCTCACCCTCAAGGCTGTACTCAGAGGCCACCTCTTAGAGGCTCTTGTGGAAAACACAGGCTTTGGGGTTTGGACCCACCAATTGGCCATGTCAGAGCCCATGACAGGCAAGTTAATGTGGTGAATTCTCAGATCCTTAGTTTCCAGGATGGCAAAGTGGGTAAGTGACCCGACCCCATGAGGGTGTGTAGGGTAAAAATGGGCAGGTGAGGGCCAGAAGGGCCTGGACTCAGGAGGCTGCCTGGCCCTGGGATTCCACCCCAGAACCAACCCCCAAGTGTCAGTACACAACTGCAGGCAGCTTGTGGCCAGGAGGCCAGGAGCAAGACACCTTGGGCCCCCTCCCCCTCTCCCCCACCACCCTCCCCCATTCCAGCTAGTGTAACAGCAGTAGGGATGGCCCTGGGAGGAGACAGTCCCCTTGGGCTGTATGGAGTGGAGAAGAAGTTCCTGTTGCAGAGATCCCCTCCTGGTCCAGTGCTGTTCCCCATTTTATAGATGAGCAAAAATCTCCAGCACTCAAGTTTCCCCAGTTTTGGGGAATAGAATCCAGCCCAAAGGCAGGACTTAGAATCACTGCTCTGAGCCATGCTAACTTGTTCTGAAACCAAAAACATGTACATTCTCTGTGTTCATTTTAGGAGTAATTACAACTACTGGGAGTCAGCAAAAAACAAAAACAAACAAAAGTATTTGGGGGATATCCAAAGGTAATACAAATATGGTGTTTTCAACTAAAACTTGTTATAAAAATATTTGGTAACTTTTTTAAGTTGATTCTTGAGAAACTCAGGCACATTAAAAATATGAACATGCAAAAACTCTTCTACTCCATCATTTGTAGTCAGGTTGTCAAAATCTCAAATGAGTTTTGATAAATAATTTAGTTCTATTTTTTGAAATTCTTAATTGGTACTTAAAAAGGTGGATTTGTACAATATTGAGGCAATAAACTCCCCTATCCAGCCAAATTACAGCTGCTTATGACATATGGTGGAATATCCAACAGTAATATCAGTGAAAGGGTGAGAGTTAAAGAGGGCTAATCAAAACCTCAAAGGTTTCTCTTATGGATCCCTTTCTCGTTGTTAGAATTAATGATCATTGATATGAGATATTTCTCTCTTTTTTGTTTTTCAAACTCTTTTTTACTACATTTTTACTTCAGATATTTTAAGATGAATGAAATTCATTTTACATCATAATTTCTTATAAAAATAACAAAAGTTTCATGAAACTATATTTACCCTTAATATGTGAACACACATAATTTCCATTCTATTTTTTAAAACATCATGTGCCATTACTAAACTGATATCACAACCCAATAAGAGGATGGGAGCCATAGTTTGGAAAACATTAATCTGGTCCAAATTTCCCATTAGCTGATAAAGAAACTGTAGCTCAGTGGTGAGGTAAGATTCCCAGCCAAAAGAATTTTGCCTGTGCTATTAACCCCAGGTCTGTCACGTCACAAACCAGTGTTCTGTCCACTAAAGCCCGTCTCTGCCCAGCCACAGCCACTCAGTCACACCCTCTGCCCAATCACAGCCCCACAGCGCCATTCCCAGTCCCTGCCCCTCAGTCTTCTCCAAGTCAGCCCCTCAGAGTCACTGCTCCTCAGTCAGAGTCCCCTCGCTGCCGCTGCTTCATGTTCCCTGAGGTTGGAGCCCCCTTACAATCACTATCTGTCCACCAGTCTCCTTAATGCCATTGTCCCCTGACCACTCAGTCCCCTCGCAGTCTCTGGCTCTCACTTCCTCGGTCATTCCTCTCGCAGCTTCTGACCCAGGATCTCCGAGGTCAGAGTCCCCTCGCATTCACTGCTGCTCGGCCAGAGACACCACGTAGGCAACGACGCCTCGGTCACAGTCCCCTGGCTGTCACTGACCCCCAATCACAGTCCTCTCGAGGTCCCAGCCCCAGTCTCCTCTCCAACAGAGCGGCAAGGATGTGACTACATCTGGCCCTTACCAGCAACTCACTCTCACGGGCGCCCCTGTCCTACGGGATTCCTGTCAGGCGCCGCGTCACGTACAAGGGAAGTTGGTTGAGGGGAGAAGCCCGGGAAAGGCTCCTGACGAAAGAGCAGGCCGGAAGTCCCGCCCACTGCCCGCCCTCCTGTCAATCCGACCAAATCTCTGCCCTGAAAACCTCAAGAGGCCCCGGGGATCTAGTGGCAGAGCAGAAAACATCAGAGGCAGGTGAAGAAGTGGCTGAGGGTCAGGCTCAGTCCGGGGCCGGAATGTGCAGTGAGGACACGGATGTGGTCTGTCACACGTGCGCGCCGGCAGCCAAGAAGCGTTACGCACGGCGGGCCGCCCTCTCCGCCTCGGGCCTTCCTCGTGGCACGTGAGCGCCCAGCGCCGCGGCGGGGCCTCGCACCAGGCAGGCCCTGTGCAGCCAGCACAGACGCCTTCCTCCTAGGACCTTGGGACACGACCACTTTAGAAAGCGCCCCCTGTTTACTAGGGGAGGCAGAGGGTTCACGTGCGCCGTCCAGGACCTGCGAAACCTGAGACTTGCCCAAACCCTTTTCTTCCTGTGGTTTCTGACCCATATTGGTTTACAAACAAAATCCCTAGAAATCAGCTGATGGCTAGTTGAGCAAGAGTGGATTCTTGGAAGGGTGACTGGTTAGGGAAAACTTTTCTTTGCTGCACTGAACCTTTAGAGGAGTGATTTTGTAGATGTAAGGCAAGTAGAAACAAAATGTTAATAAGGAAGAAAGATGTAAGAAGACCTTTTAATTTATTTACTCATTAATTCATTATTATTGTTTTGTTAATTAGAAGCATATTAGACATCACCATCCCCAAATTCTCAAGATTGGTGAATGAACAATGGACTAAAGTAGACATATTATTTCTACTATAGACTTATTCTAGCAATGGAAGAACACTTATCATTGATATAAAGGCATTGGCCACCAGAGGTTCTGAGGGATGGGAGAGGGAAGAATAGGTGTAATATGGGGCCATTTTCAGGACACTGGAATTGTCCTACATGACATTGCAATGATGGATACAGGCCATTATATATTTTGTCATAACCTACAAAATTGTGTGGGACAGAGTTTAAATAATGTAAACTATAGTCCATGGTTAGTAGCAATGCTTCAATATGTGTTCATCAACTGTAACAAATGTACCATGCTAATGAAAGAAGTGTGAGGCATAAGGGAATCCCTTACATTTTTTAAGTAATATTTATGTAATATAAAGCTTCTTTAAAAGTTAAAAAAAAATTTTTTTAATGGTTCAGAAGAAAAAGTTAGGGTAAACATGTACATCTACTGAGGAACCTCACGGGAGAAAAATGATTTAAATCCTGACCCCTTCCCTTTTGAATTTTAAATAGTTATTTGAACACAGCTGATAGGCTGAGGTTCCCCAAATAAGGACAGGTAGCTGGAAAAAACAGACTGTAAAGGAAAGTCAGTATAAAGATAGTGCGAGTTTGAATAGTAACCAATATAAGAATCTTAGAGTCTTAAGGAAAGGCTAACTTCATACACAGCTTGGAAATTTTCAGACCCTGGAGAAAATAGTTGGGACTTTAAGCTAATGAGTTGTGTAAGGAATAGGGTGGAAATAGCCGAGCAAAAACACTGGGGTGAGAAAAAAGCAACAATTCAAAATACAGGGAAAAAATTTTAAACACAAATAAATTCATCTCAGTGTTATTGATAATAGTGAAAAATTAGAAATATATATCCCCCGATAAGGAAATGACAAAATTTACCAAGGGTATAAATGAATGGAATAAATACTGCTATTAAATTATCCTTATGAAAATCATAATGCAAATAAATTGACATAAAAACTGCTTATGACATTGTGAGATGTGAAAAATCAGGGAATCCTCTATATTTCTGTGGTAACATTTATGCAATCTAAAGCTTCTTTAAAAATAAAGACTTTTTTATTTTAAAAAAAACAAGACCAAAAACAACAACAAAAAGCAATGGTATAAAATATACCAAAATATTTACAGTTGATTATGTTTGAACAATTTAATTATGGATTTTCCCCTACATTTAGCTCTACTTTCTGAATATACAAAGAAAAAATTATAACAAAATCAAAACATTAAAAATATAAGGCCTAAACTCAACAGATTCAGTTGTCAAATTGCCAATTTATATTTTGTTGAGCTATTTGAGAATAAAAAAGAGTTCATATTTCTTCATGGCCATATCTTTTCCCAGCTTTCAAAGATTCATTAGTAGAAACCACCAAATACTGCAACAACACAGAATATATCATTCATGAAAATATCATGAGCGTAGTTATCAGCGTCAGCATCCCATACATAGCAAGCAGCCATGAATACACCTTCACCTCTTTGTTCTCCAATCACTACTTGCACCACCATTTTATATTGGTCAAATCCCATTTCTTTTAATTTATCCTTAATATTTTCTGATAAAAGGTTTTTAAGCTAAGCCATTTCTTCTGAAGAATATTCAACATTTGCCAGTTCCTCATTGAGCACAGCATGGATACAATCTTTAACCAGAGAGGGTCTAAACCTTTGCTGAAAAATGGGCCACAGTATGTAGGTGTTTTCAGTCTCCCCTTTGTTCCTCTTGGTTTCAGGCACCCCATCACCCACAGAGATGGACATGCCAGCTGATGAATTAATGGCCTGGGCTTCTCGGCTTGGGTGTATTTCATGATGATGGTCTCGCAGGGTGCAGAAGCCTAAGGCTCATAGCTGGTAAACTTGCCTGGGCCGATATTAGATATTTCATGCCTGTGTGATCTTAGGTGATTTCCTGGGAGAAGGTTGGGCTTTTGTTTTGTATTCATTTTGTTTTCATTTTGAAACTGTGTGCAGACCATAAGCAATTTGTGGACAGTTGTCCTCTGTTCCTGTAGCCTTTTCTTCCGAGCATGTTTAAGTTCAGTTCATATAATGTGAGCATGCAAAGAAAACACTGACTCTTGTCCATCAGCAGCTTTTGAGACACAAGGAACAGAGGTCACTTCCTTCAGAATGAAGATTGCCAGTACATGTGAGCAGATCAAATGGGAGAGAGCCTTCAATAAAGAAGATCTAGCCTAATTTCCACTTCACCACTCACAGACAGCTCTATAAATAATGAATTGGACTTTGCCAAGTTATGTCTGTCCCTACCTCTCACCTCCCATTCCCATAAAATCTCACTTATCTCTGAGATCAGGAAGACAGATTTGAGCCATAACTACTGTCTCTATGTCAGTCAACCTCGCATTAAAGCTGTTTCTTTTCTCAAAAATCTGATGGCACACTATTGACACATGTGCATGTTGGGCAGCCCTTGCTCAGTAAAAGTTTCAGAGTCCTGCTGCTGAGTCATATTGACAAGGGACATGGGCAACACCTGTGCATTTTGGACTCAATTTGGGCCCATTTTGGTAGTTTGAGCCAAGAGCCAAAGAGAGTAAAAAAATGTGTGCACTACCCTATAACTGAAGAAACTGGTATGGTATTAATTCAATCCTTCACCCAACAAGTATTTATTGAGCACCTACAATGTTTTGGGCAGTTTTCAAGGTTCTAAGGATATAGCAGTGTGCAATCCTGACAATGAAGAATTCATTCTATTCTCAGCAGAGAGTCAAAAAGGAAAGAAATAAGAAATGTAGATTGTATGTCAGATAGTGTTAATAGCCACGGAGAAAGTGGGGAATGAGGGAGCCAAACAATTATTTGAAGTGAGAGCATCCAAGGCAGCAAGTGTCACAACCATCAGCAAGGAGACTCTCTGGTGTTTACAAGAAAGGATAGAGGGGGGCCAGTGTGCAAGAGAAGCAGGAAGGAGGGGGAAACAGCAGAGGTGATAGGTAACAGTTCATCACCACTGTAACACTTTAGGCCTTTACTGTTAACATGATGAGTTGTGATCACACATAAAGGGGTACATCACCCCCAGGGACAACAGAATTCTGATCTTAGAGAAAGGGTAAAAAATAACTCAGCTAAATTGAAAATATCAGGATTAACTCAGGGCCCTTTTTCAAAGGCAGAACATAGCAAGGTTTATACTTGCCTCCTGATATCCATCAGCTGTCCTGGGTTGAATTGTGTCCCCACAAAAGATATGTTGAAGTCCTAATCCTTGGTTTACCAGAATGTGGAAGTACTTGGAAATCGGGTCTTTACAGATGAATGTAGTTAAATTAAGATGAGTTTATACTGGAGTAGGTTGCGACCTTAATCCAATGTGACTAGTGCCACCTCAGCTATAAAATAAGCTCCTTCTACTTCAACAATTCTATGACTATTTTGGGGAGTCACATAACACCATTAATTCAAATGACTCTAAATATCTGACTTCCACAAATCACTCAGAGACCATCAATACCTTCCCTCAGCTGGGCTGCTGGTCACCCACTATTAGAGGACCACACCTTTGGGATGCTTTCAGCTAACATTTCCAGGAGCCCATCTGCCATAAGTCAGAGGCAGGGCATTCTCAGAGGGAATCAATAGCTTCTCCCTGCTGGGCTTCTGGTCACTCAATGACTATGGAACACACCATTGAATTGTTATGTATGATAATTCCAGAAGCCCATTTGCCACAAGCAAGAAGAAGGACATTCTCAGAGAGAATGTTTACCTGTGGAATTCCCTGCCAAACCTGGCCCACACTGACCATAAAAGCTGACCATCACCTTCTGAAAGTTGCCCTCCCTGCTCTCCTAGGGGTACCTCATGTTGACTCTTCAAGTATGTCCATGTCATGAGGGTACTACTGTAACCTGGATGACATTGGTAGTGGACAATGGTGACAATTACAAGAGCATCCAGGGTAGAGGGCTGGGCCCCTTGGACCCTGGGCGCATCCTTTCTGTGTACCCATGACTCCTGAATGATGACTCTGAGAAGTGGTCTGCTCAGGACCTCCAGGCATCATGCCCACCCTTGGGAGGGGGCAGATGGCAGCCATGGTGCAAGGTGTCCAGGGGAGCATTGAGGCAGCCACTCAACCATCACTGATATTCAGGTGGGGGTGAAGGTGCCCACTCAGCTCCCCCAGCTCTGGGATGCTGTGGCTCTGGCAAGACAAACTGCTGGATCAGGTCCCCCTGACACTCCCTCCCTGCAACAGTCCCAACTCCTTCACCAGGCATCAGAGCCCTGTGTGATTGTTCATACACTCCCCAGTGTGCTCCCCACATGTGTACCCCTCACTAGAGCCTCCTTCACTCTGGAACTCATCAAGACCTTGCCCACCTCAGAACCCCTGTGGCTCAGTGCCCCTCCCATGGCCCCCATTCCTTGCAGTTCTCATCCTTAAAGCTGTGCTCAGAGGCCACATCCTTGGGGCTCTTGTAAAATCACAGACTTTGGGGTTTGGACCTACAACTGGGCCACGTCACAACCCTTCAGAGTCAGGTTAACATGGGAACTTCTCAGAACCTCAAGACTTCAGACAGCCCAGGGTGTCTGCCCCCTCCCAGGGCCACCCAACCAGGAGGAAGGTGGTGGGAGAGAGGGAGAGGGGGCTTGTACTAGCTTCCCACTGCTTTATTGTCCTCAAGCTACATGCAGGTCCACAGAGCCATCCTCACACTTGGGAGCAGAGGAAGGGCAGCAGGCAAATCCAGGGTCTGCACTCACACCAGGCCCACTGTCCTGCTGCCCTGCCCGGCTGGATTTGGGATACCCCAGGCACATCAAGGGGAGTGGAGGAAAAAGAGCAGGTGCCTACAATGCAGGGATAGCGAGGTAAGTGTTGGAACAGGGCCGATGGGCACTACATGTGCCCAGGGAGGAGGGGTCTGTTCCATGTACTGTGCTCTAGCCCTCGCAGGTCCTAGGTGGGCACCCAGCTGTTGACATGACCCAGGGGGTCCATTCCGAATCTTCCACATCTGCACATCAGTGGGGTCCCTTGCCAGTGTACCCCCGAGCATGGTACCCCCACCCATACCCAGCTGGGGATCCTGGCTGTCTGTTCTTGCTGAGTGCCCCTTACTCCAGTCCAGGTCCAATGTCCCAGTGTACAGTTAGAAAACTAAGGCCTGTGGAGAGGCAGACAACAGGAGTGGACAGAATCCAGAGGACCTAGAAAATTCTGGCTCCTAGGCCTGGCCTCAAGTCTTCCCATGGGATTTGCTTTGGAAATGAGAGCCCCTAATCCTGTGGGACCCCTACCTGCTCCTGCCCACATGAGGCAATTTTCTTCTGAGAATCCTAAATTTCTTTCACAAACATGAGCACATACGCAGACACACACACACAATAAGTAACCAGGGCAGACAAAGGACGGGGAGTCAGAGTAGAAGCCGGCACCAGAGAGGTGACAAGTGGCAGAGGAAAGGGGTTAGAGACATCTCTGCCATGGGGGCAGTACCATCAGCCTCCCGACAACATTCACAGGGTCCACAGCACAGGGAGGGGGAGATGCCAGGATGATGGGTAGGGGGATGCCTGAGGTTCCCGGGGGTCTGCAGGGCCTGGGGATCCCCAGGACAGCAAGAAGTGGACAGAGCTGGTGTACTGCCTAAACCACTCTGGGCACCTAGAACCAGGATACGCGCCTGTGTGGATGGAAGCTATTAGAGAGAAGGCCTCAGTTTCCTCCAATATAAATTGGGGTACTTAGAGTAGGTGACCCCAAGTATTCCACACGTAGAATTATGCTTCCCTGTGGCTCTCCATCAATGAGCCGCCATGCTCTGAGACCTTGGAAAATATGTCCTACACCCTGGGGGTCCTTCTGAGCAGATACAGGCTTGGAGGTTTGGGGGTGTGAGGACTTGGGGTGGCATACAGCATGAAGCAACACCAGACCACAAGTCCAGGGTTCAGGGAAAGACAAATCTTGTGGGATCCTTGGATATGATAAAATATAGAATGAGAATCTTTGGAGGGTTTTACACCTGAATGTGACAAATTCTGATAGTCACTGAATTTCGACCCCCTCCTAGTGTGTGCTTAGAAATGAGGCCAAAGTGATAAGTGACTTTCCAAGATCACAACCCCTGAACTCAGCCGTGATTTGAAATGTGTCCCATACTGCTTCCCACCCTTTCTTGTACATCTCTCTTCTCTCCCTTCATGCATTGGCTTCACATGACACCAATCCTTGAATTTTCTAGGAATGATCTCCCCTCTACCTGTTGTCTTCTCGGGGAAGTAGGACCTAGAATGGTCCAATTGTGCCAGAGGGAAGACTTAGAAGACACTGAGGGGCACACTGACTTGTCCTGGGTCACAGAACTGGCAGGAAGAGGACTGGGTCTGAACCCAGCTCAATCCCCTGAGATGGCTCCTGATGCCCCCAGGCCTTAGCAGGGCAGCCTGGAGTCCTGTGCTGGTGAAATTGTGCACAGTTGGGAAAGGACATGGGAGAGGATGGTGAGCAGTCAGCAGCCCAGAGGGGTGCTTGGGGAGTTGTTATCCAGGAAAGGGGTACAGGGAAGGGGACCCAGGAAGTGACCTCACTTCCTTGGAGATGGAAACTAAGAGAAGTTGCAACCTGGTAACCAGGCCCCCACACTCTAGAGACAACCCCTAACAGCTCACTTGGGCAGAAAGGCACAAGAGAGCAAGATCTTCACTTGCTGCCTCCATGCTTCCAGAGACTCCCACATCAAAAAACCCCATGGCAAGGGCCTTAGCCAATGCTGCCGGCATTGGCTCATTCCACGGCCTAGAAGGCTGTGGCCATTTAACAGGAGGAACCACAAGGTAACCCAAGGGGCTGGACAGGAGCTACAGGCTAGGCCAACCCTGTGGCTCTACCTGGGCACCCTCAGCTCCTCCACTCTGGTGGGGGAGATTGCAGGGGAGGGGCATGAGCGTGGATATCCCTGGGCAGGAGCAGGGTTTGGGATAGATGCCAGGTGACTCACCATATTCACTTCTAGGCAATGCCTGGCAGTACAGGATGGGGAGACCTGGGCTGGTACTATTCTACCCAGATATTAATCCTGAGTTCAGAGCTATCATTTCCCCTCTGCAAGGAAGACTACAGAAGGATATGTGCCTCATCTGAGAGGAGAACTTCACGTGGGCTTCTTCCACTTTCAGACTGCCAGGCTGGGTCCTGATGCCTCCAGGACTGGCTAATGGCTCTGTTTTTGCAGGGCTCCTCCCATGAGACCAGTGATTAGCAGGATGTTGAGATCATTGAAACCTCCTCCCTTACCAGGGTGTTGGTGCATCACACCACC
>JAQZBX010079646.1:0-13955 GCA_029593785.1 Cabassous unicinctus | reverse complement strand
AATTCAAGGAGTTGAAGGAAAATATCACTAAAGAGATAAAGAATATTAATAAAACACTGTGTGAACATAACTAATGAGGCCACCCTTATGCCCCATGGTGTCTTTGATGCCATGTGGGGAGCAATAAAGAAGCAGTATTATTCTTTCAAGCCAATGAGACATCAGTGGAGACTTAGTGGAGAGCCAGAATCCCCATG
Organism: Cabassous unicinctus; assembly: GCA_029593785.1. Taxonomy (NCBI): domain Eukaryota; kingdom Metazoa; phylum Chordata; class Mammalia; order Cingulata; family Chlamyphoridae; genus Cabassous; species Cabassous unicinctus. Next base: position 13,758 of record JAQZBX010079646.1, on the reverse strand, counting down.
TCCCTGAACTGGAGACATATCAGAAGAAATTAGCTAAAAAGTAGATTTAAATAAGATTCAAATTCTCAAAACATAATACTCAAAATTATGTTTCAACTGAAAATCACTCCTCATGACAAGAACAAGCAAAATCTCAAACTGAATTATTAAAGGCAACCAATGGATATCAACAGTGAGGTGACCAAGATGTTAGAATTATCTGATAAATATTCCAAAGCAGCCATTAAAATGCTTCAATAAGCAAAAACAAACATGTTTAAAACAAATTTAGAAAACAAAACCTCATCAAAAACAGAGAAGATATAAAGAAGAACTGTACGAAAATTTAAGAATTGAAAAATACAATAAGTGAAATAAAAATTTTGGTGGAGAGCTCTATAGTTGAATGAAAGGGTCAGAGGAAAGAATCAGTGAATGGGAAGACAGAACAATAGAAATTACCCATTTTAAACAACACAGAGAAAGTAGACTGCTGGGGAAAACAGTTTCAGAAACCTGTCAGATTTTAACAAAAGACCTCACATTTGTGCCATCTGAATCCCAGAAGGACAGACAAAACAAAACAAAACAAAACAAAAACAGGTGGAGGTGAAAATGTGCTTGAAGAAATAATTGCTTAAAATGACCCATTTTGGAAAAAGACATGAACCTAGAGATTCAAGAAGCTGAGGAAATTCCATAAAAGATAATCCCCCCAAAAATCTCACCATGATGCATCATGATCAAACTTCTACAAACTAAAGACATAGAAAAAAATCTTGAAAGCAGCATTTTACATATGAAGGAAAAACAATACAACAACATTGGATTTCTCATAAAAAATTATGGAGACCATAAGGAAGTAGCACAAAATTTTTCAAATGCTGAAAGAAAAGTACTGCCAACTCAGAATCTATATCCAGAGAAAATATCCTTCAGTAATGAATGGTAAATCAAGAGTTTCTCAGATGATGGAAAACTAAGAAGTTGTCACCATAAAATATTCCCTAAAAATGGCAAAAGGAAGTTCTCCAAACAGAAAGGAAATGATAAAAGAAGTAACCTTGAAACATCACAAAGAAATAAAAATGATAGCAGCAAAAATACAGGTAAATACACTAGACTTCTTTTCTTCTCTAGAGTTTTTAAAATTTGTTTCATGTTTGAAACAAAAAATTATAGCACTCTCTGACAGGGTTCTAAATGTATGTAGAAGAAATATTTAGGACAATTATATTATAAATGGGCACATAAAAGGAGGTAAGATTTCCACCTGTCACTTGATCTGGTTAAATGATAACACTGGTAGACTGAGATAAATTATGTATATGCAATGTAATACTTAGAGAAACTACTAAAAAAGCTATACAAAGAGATAAATGCAAAAACATTATGCTAAAAAAATGGAATTATAAAAGTAAGTTACCCACAGAAAGGCAGAAAAAAACCCACAGCAATGAAAAAACAGGGAGAATAAACAGAAAACAAGACATAAAATTGCCAACTCTAGCAGTCTGATATTGTTCCAAAAATAGATATTGGATTGCATTTGTACACTGATCAGTTTCTCTGGGCATATTAGATTGCATCAGATTCAGAGGTTTCACTTTTACTTTATTAAATCAAGATTAGGGCTTTTATTTGACCGCAATATTAGGGTGTGCAAGGTTGAGTCCCCATCCCCTTGGTGGGGATAAAACAGACTCTCACACAGAAGTAAACACAGGGAGAAAGAGAACACAGACAGTGGAGTTTTGATGCTGGAGGCCTGGGGTGAGAGCCAAGCCATTTGCCTGAGAGTTTTCAGCTGGCCTTGTGGAGAGAGCAGAGCAGCTGAGCCCAGAAAGAGACAAGCCCCAGGGACAGTGACAAGCCTTATGCCAGCCTACAGCTGAGATCAGAAGCAGCTTGGACCATGGAGCCTTAAGAAGAAGGAGGAAGGCTGAACCCTCACAGACATCACCCAGCATCTTGCGTCAACATGTGGCAACAGATTTTGGGTAAGAAAGTATCTGAGTCCAACTTGAGTTGAACTCTTTAGGGCCTGGTAACTGTAAGCTTCTACCCCAATAAATGCTCTTTATAAAAGCCAACAGAGTTCTGGTACTTTGCATCAGCACCCCTTTGGCTAACTAATACACCCAACTTAAGATCTAACATATCAAAAATTATAGTAGATGTAAATGGTCTAAATAGACCAGTTAAAAAACAGAGGTTGGCAAGGTGGAATAAAAACATGACCCAACTAAATGTTTTCTACATTGAAATTCACTTCAAATACAATAATATTTGGAAGTTTAAAAGTAAAAGTATAGAAAACAATATAATAAGCAAACAGTCAAAAGATGCAGAAGTGGCTATATTAATATCAATAAAGTAACTTCATATTAAAGAAAATTACTTGAGAATGAGAAGGGTATTATAGAGTGACAAATGTTCAATCTACCAAGATGACATAGCAGCCCTAAATATGTATGCATCAAATAATAAAGCTGTAAAATATGCGAAGTAAAAACCCGATAGAACTAAAAGGAAAAAATAGAAAAATTCACAATTATTTTGAGACTTCAAACCTTCTTTGTCAACAATTGATAGAAAAACTAGACAGAAGTCAGCAATCAACAGGATTTAATCAACTTTTATGAAACTTTCCACTAAACAGCAGAATGCACTTTCTCTTCTAGTAGCATTGGAACAAACACCAAAATAAACCATAACCTGGGCCATAAAACAAGCTTCAACAAATCAAAACAATTGAGGTTATACAAAATATGCTATTCTTCTATAATGGAATCAATATAGAAACCAATGCATGATGATAATTGGAAAATCTCCAAAAACTTGGAAACTAAGCAACAAACTTGTAAAATAATCAAGCCATCAATGAGGAAGTCTCAAGGGAACTTAAAAAATACATTGAAAATGAAAATGAAATACAACATATTAAATTTTAGAAACAGATAAAGTAGTGCTGAAAAGGAAAGGTATAGCACTAAATGTATACTTTAGAAAAGAGGAAAAGTAATCAATAAACTAATATTTCAGCTCAAGAAGCTAGAAAAAGAAAAGCAGAATAAAATAAAGCTAGCAGGAGGAGGAAATAATAAAGATAAGAGCAGAAATTAATGAAATTGAAACAGAAAACCAAAAGAGAACATTAAAAAGCTGAAGATTTGGATTTTTTTTAGCAAGACTGACAAAGAAAAAAAATGAGAGAAGATACAAATGATCAATATCAGGAATAAAACAAGAGACATGAGTACAGACCCTTCAGGCAACAAAAGGATAATAGGAGAATAATACCACCAATGCTACCCATGTCAATTTGACACTGAGATGAAATGGACTGATTCCTCAAAAAATGCAAAATACCACAACTTGTCCAATGTGATACAAATAGTTTCAATAGTTAAGGAAATTGAATTCATAATTTTTAAAACCAGCTTTATTCATACATATTAATAAAGCATACAATTCATTCAAGGTATACAATCAATGGTATTTGGTATAATCACAAAGTTGTGTGTTCATCACTTCAATCATTATTAGAGCATTTTCATTATTTCAATAATACTAATAAGAAACAAAAACCAGACAAACAAACAAATAAGGAAATTCCTCACTTATCTATCTCTCTCTGTTTCCCCTGCAGCACATAGCTCCTATTTCTGGCTATTCTTGCACAATTATTTATTTGTTTATTAAGCAGTTTTATTGAGATATAGTCACATAGCATTTGATCTATCCAAAGTGTATAATCAATGGCATTTAGTATAATCATAATGCTTTACATTCATCATCTCAAAAATTTTAGAACAATTTCATTACTCCAAAAAGAAAGACTCCACACCACTTAGCATTCCTTCCTCAGACCTACATAACCACAAATATAATTTCATGTTTATGAATTGATTTATATTTACATTCTATATAAATGTAATCAAACAATATGCTTGCTCTGTGTCTGGTCTCCTTCACTTAGAATAATGGTTTTTCTTTTTTTCTTTTTTTTTGCCTGAAATTTACAGTTTATAGTATTAACATATATTTGTTCAGCTTCAAAGAAAATGGTCTTATATATGTAATTCTACCCATATTCATATTTTATGTAATATATTTATATTTCATATAATATATGTAGCTCATAATAGGGTAATCATATAGCATTTGTCCTTTTGTGTCTGTCTTGCTTCACTCAACAGAATGTCTTCCAGGTTCATCCATGTTGTCATCTGTTTCATGACTTCATTTCCTCTTACCACTGCATAATATTTCATTATGTGTATACTCCACAATTTGTTTATCCATTCATCCTTTGATGGACACCTGGGTTGTTTCCAACTTTTGGTTATTGTGAATAATGCTGCTTTGAACATCGGTGTGCAGATGTTTGTGTTACTACTTTCAGTTCTTCTGGGTATATACCTAGCAATGGTATTTCCAGGTCCCATGGCAAGTCTATATTCAACTTCCTTAGGAACTGCCAAACCATTCTACATTCCCAATGGCAGTAAATAAGCATTCCTATCTCTCCACATCCTCTCTCACATTTACAGTTTTCTGACTTTTTAATAGCGGCCAGTCTAATAGGTGTGAAAGATATCTCATGGTAGTTCTGATTTGCATATCCCTAATTGCTAGTGATATTGAACATTTTTTCATGTGTATCTTTGCCATTTGTATTTCTTCTTTGGAGTCTTTTCAAGTCTTTTGCCTATTTTTTAAGTGGATAGTTTGTCTTTTTATTGTTGAGTTGTATAATCTCCCTATATATCGCCCTTATCAGATATGTGATTGCCAAATATTTTCTCCCATTGAATTGGCTGCTTTTTCACCCTTTTGACAAAGTTATTGAGGTGCAAAAATGTTGAATTTTGAAGAGTCCCATTTATCTATTTTTTCCTTTTGTTGCTTGTGCTTCAGGTGTAAGGTTTAAGAAACTACCGCTTACCACAAGATCTTGAAGATGTTTTCCTACATTTTCTTCTAGGAGTTTTATGGTTGTTGTTTTTATATTTAGGTCCTTCATCCATTTTGAGTTAATTTTTGTATAATGTGTGAGATAGGGGTCTTCTTTCTTTCTTTTGAATATGGCTATCCAGTTCTCCCAGCACCATTTGTTGAACAGACTATTCTTGGCCCAGCTGGGTGGGCTTAACAGCCATTTCAAACATCACTTGACTGTAGATGTGAGGATTAATATCTGAGTTCTTGATTCATTTTCATAGGTCAATATGTCTGTCCTTATGCCAGTACCATGCTGTTTTTACCACTGTAGCTAAGTAATATGCTTTAAAGTCAGCAGGTGAGAGTCCTCAAACTTTGTTCTTTTTAAAGACACTTTTGGCTATTCAGGGCCCCTTACCCTTCCAAATAAATTTGATTATTGGCTTTTTGATTTCTGCAAAAAAAGGCTGTTGGGATTTCTGTTGGGATTGCATTGAATCTGTAAACCATTTGGGGTAGAATTGACATTTTTATGATATTTAGTCTTCCAATACATGAACACAGAATGGCTTTCCATTTATTAGAGTTTGCTTCAGTTTCTTTTAGCAATATATTGTAGTTTTCTGAATACAGGTTCTTTTTGTCGTTGGTTGAGTTTATTCCTAAACATTTGATTGTTTAGTTGCTATTATAAATGGATGTTTTTTTCTGATTTCCTCCTCAGATTGCACATCAGTAAGGCATAGAAACGCTATTGATTTTTGCATATTAATCTCGCATCCCGCCAATTTGCCGAACTCGTCCATTAATTTTAGTAGCTTTGTTTTGGGGATTTTTCAGGATTTTCTAGATCTAAGATCATGTCAGCAGTGAATAGTGAAAGTTTTACTTCTTTCTTTACTATGTGTGTGCCTTTTATTTCTTTGTCTAGCTTAATTGCTCTAGCTAGAATTTCTAGCACAATATTGAATAATAATGGTGACAGTGGGCATCCTTGTCTTGTTCTTGATCTCAGCAGGAAAGATTTCTCTCTTTCATCATTTAGAACAATGCTATCTGTAGGTTTTTTATATATGTACTTTGACATATTGAGAAAGCTTCCTTCTATTCCTATCTTTTGGAGTGTTTTTATCAAGAAAGGGTGCTGTATTTTGTTAAATGCTTGTTCTGCATCAATCAAGAGGATCATATATTTATCTTCTTCAATTTATTAATGTCGTTTATTACACTAAATGATTTTCCTCTGTTGAACTACACTTGCATACCCGGGATAAAACCCACTTGATCCTGGTGTATAGTTCTTTTAATGTGCTTTTGGATTCCGTTTGCAAGTATTTTGTTGAGGATTTTTGCATCTATATTCATCAAAGATATTGGTCTATAATTTTCTTTTTTCATAGTATCTTTATCTGGTTTTGGTATTAGGGTGATGTTTGCTTCATAGAATGAGTTAGGTAGCATTCTTTCCTGTTTAATTTTTTGGAAGAGCTTGAGCAAGATTGGTATTAGGTCATCTTTGAATGATGGGTAGAGTTCACCTGTGAAGCCATCTGGTCCTGGGCTTTTCATCTTTGGGAGATTTTTGATGACTGTTTCAATCTTTTCAATTTTTTTTTTTTTTTTTTTTTTTAGTGGGAGGTCCTGGGGATCCAATCCAGGTCCCTCCATATGGGAGATGGATGCCCAATCATTTGAGCCACATATGCCCCCCACAATCTCTTCATTTTTTATTAGATTGTTGAGATCTTCTATTTCTTCTAGGGTCAATGTAGGTAGTTCATGTGTTTCTAGGAATTTGTCCATCTTGTCTACATTTTCTAGTTTTTTGGAATACAGATGTTCATAGTATCCTCTTATGATCTCTTTTATTTCTGCAGGGTCAGTGGTAATGTCCCCCTTCTCATTTCTGTTTTTATTTATTTGTGTCTTCCATCTTTTTTTCTTTGTCAGTCTAGCTAAGGGTTTGTTACTTTTGTTGATTTTAAAGAACCAACTTCTGGTTTTGTTGATTTTCTCTATGTTTTCTTTCTTTTTTTTCTTGATTTCATTTATTTATACTCTGATCTTTACTAATTCTTTCTTTTGGCTTGGTTTCGGTTTAGTTTGCTGTTCTTTTTCTAGTTCTCCCAGGTGCACAGGTAGACCTTCAATTTTAGCTCTTTCTTCTTTTTTAATGTAAGCATTGAGGACTATAAATTTCCCTCTCTTTGTGGTGTCCCATATGTTGTGATATGTTGTGTTCTTATTTTCATTCATCTCAAGATATTTGCTGAATTCTCTTGCAATTTCTTCTTTGACCCACCGATTATTTAAGAGTGTGTTTTTAAATCCCCATATATTTATAAATTTCCCCTTTTACCATCCATTATTGATTTCTAGCTTCATTCCATTATAATTAGAGAAAGTGATCTCTCTTGCCTATTTTTACTATTTTTCACAGCTCTTCTTTGATATTTTGTTCAACTTATCCCAAGTCTTTAAAATTGCCCAGAGTATGTTACGAAAATCATGCCAGGGACTCACTAATGGGTCTCAGATCTTCTCCCAGGTGTAGGGTAAAGAAAGCCCTAAAAGCAGTTCTTGTCTATGGAAGTTCCAGACTGGCCAGCAGATGGCCATCATTGGTGCAGTTTTCCACGGAAGTTTATCTCTCTTGTTTTTCCTTTGTTTTGGTTGGGCTGGAGCCAAGATTCAAAGCAGACTCTATTGACCGAATTCACTGAAGAAAAGCCCCCCAACTCCCCCTCCCTTTTCCTTTGTAACAGCTGACAGGGAGGAAGACGTCTGCTCCCCTCTCAGTCAGCTGCAATGTGCCAGGGTTTTACCCCCACTTAATATCTCAGGGGTGGGGTAGGAGAGCCTTTCCTGGCAGCCAGGAGTTTAGTAACTCACAGTTTGTTGTTTTGGATTCTTTGTCTCTCTGTCCGTCATTCTCTTGGGAGTTGTGAAGCACTGTCTTGGTTTGCTGACCCCCAAAGCAGGTACCTCAGGCAGCTTTTGGCTCTTTCTCCATTGTTTTTGTGAGAGAGCTGAAGCTTGTCTCCTTAATCTGATGCCATCTTCCTGAATTCATATTTTTAAAACTCCCCAAAAAGAAATCTCCAGACTCAGGTCAAGGTTTTAATGGAGAATTTGTTAAATATTTAAAGAAGAATTAACACCAAGTATACACACTCATTTCCAGAAAATAGAAGAGGAAGGAACATGTCTCAAGTCATTTTATGAAGCTAATCTGACACCAAAATCATACAAAACAATGAAAAAAAGGGAGATAACTAGAGAACAATATCCCTCATGGATATAGATGAAAAATCCTTCACAAAATATTAGTAAACATAACTCAGCAATATATAAGATGAATTATATAGTATAATGTTTGGGTTTTATTTCAGAGATAGAAAGCTGATTCAACGTTTTAAAATCAATTAATTGAATTTACCATATAGACAAGCTAAAGAAGAAAATCATATGGTTATATAAATTGAAATAGAAAAAATTCCTTTGCCAAAAATCAACACCTATTCTTGATAAAAATTCTCAGAAAAATATGAATAAAGGGGACCTTCTTCAACTTGATTTAAAAACCTACAACAAATGTTTAATGGTGAAAATATTAATCCATTTCTCCCCAAGATTGGGAACAAGGCAACGATGTTTTTTTCTCACTGCTCTAGTTAAACATAGTGCTGGAAGTTCTAGCAGGTTCAAAACGAAAAGGAAATAAAGTGCATACAGTTTGCATACAAAGAAATAAAACAGTCTCTATTTGCCCTTGGCATTATTGTCTACATAGAAAATCCAATGGAATCTACCAAAGAAACCCTCCTAGAGCTAATAATTGAGTTCACCGAAGTCAAAGAATATGAGATAAACATAAAAATTCATTTGCATTTCTGTATATTAGCAATGAATCCATGGACTTAAAAATAAAAATACAATACCATTGACAATCACTCAAAAAAAAAAAAAATAGAGGTAAATCTAAAAAAACATGTATAAGACAAATGTGTTTAAAACTACAAAATACTGGTGAAATAAATCAAAGATCTAAGTAAATGAGAGAAAAACCAGGTTAATGTAGTGGAGGGCTCAACATAGGAGAGATGCCAATTCTCCCCAAAAGGATATACAGGTTTAAGGCAATTCTTATCAAAATCCCAAGTTTTTTGTAGATAGAGACATGATAATTCTAAAAATTATGGAAAGACAATAGCACTAGAATAGCTAAAACAATTTTGAAAGAGAAGAACAAAGTGGGAGGAATCGGTCTACTCAATTCCAAAACTTATTGTCTTGGTGAAAACAAAGCCTTCCCAAAATGATAGATGAATTCAACTGCATAGTAAAGATAATTATAATAATCAAAAGTTTTGAGTTAGATGGAACCTTGGAGATTATCCATTCTAACCGAAAACTTTATTTATAAAGAATAAACTGGACCACAGAGAACTGAAGGGATTTGCTTTCAGTCACATGGCTAATTGGTAGCAGATCTGTGACTGGGACTCAACCCCGTAGAATGAAAAAGGTGTGGGATTCTAGAGTCTGGCATACTGTTTTCCATACAGGCTATGTTTTGAGGAAGATGGTCGACAGTTTTATAGTATTGGATCATGCCTTTGTTAATTTCATTGTTCAGATCCAGCAGCTTCTGCAAAGTGGTATCAGACCTCACTTTAAAAATACTGCAGATTTCCAGGTGTTGCATGAGAGATTGGACACAAGAGCAATTAGTAGAAGTGATAGAGCTCCAGTTTGGGTCCCTAATATTAGTATTCAATCTAGATCTAATATTACATAGTATCCCATCCTTTCAGATGTAATTAGCTATACCTCTTTTAAGTTGCAATATTTTTAAAGTCCTTATACATAGTCTCAGTCCATTAGACACACTTTCAGAGAACTGTGAAGAAGGATAAAACAAATATAAGAAGGCAAAGGAAATGAGAAGAAATGCACCAGAAAGAATATAGACACTATCACCACCACCTCCGAATAAAAAGCTTACATTGCCCTTCAAATTCTAACATTATGTTGAATGTATTCTGCCTTGCTATAGGAATGAATTCTTCTTTATGTGCATCTTATGAAAAGTTTAAATTCCTTTTTTATATATTTAATGTTTGTTCAATAAGTGATTTAACATCTATATGGTAGAAAACAGCAAAAATAATACTGTGTGGTATTGGAGGAGGGGTAGACACAAAGCTTAATAGAATAGTATAGAGAAAATAGAAGTGGACCCACACAAATATGCTCAACTGATTTTTGACAAAGGTGCAAAAGCAATTCAATGGAGGCAAGATAGTGGCTCTGTTACATGAAAAGGCACAGTTCGGTGTCTCCTGGTCTCTTCCTTCTCTTCTGGGTTCTGTTTCAGCTCCTTGCTTCCTATGGTTTTCTCTCTCTTTGTCTGAATTTCATTGTCTTACAAAGGACTCCAGTAATAGGATTAAGACTCATCCTGCTTGAGGTGGGCTACACCATAACTGAAGTAACCTCGACAAATGGTCCTACTTACAGTTGGTTCACACCCACAGGAATCAATTAAGTTTAAGAACATGTTTTTCTGAGGGTACATACCAAACCATCACACCATGGCATACTACTCAACAATAAAAAGGAACAAACTATTCATACATCCAACAACCTGGATGCCTCTCCAGCGATTTATACTGTGTGAAGAAAGCCAATCCCAAATGGCTATATGTTATATGATTCCATTTATATATCATACTTGAAAAAACAAAATTATAGGAATGGAGAGCAGATTATTATTTTTCAAGGATAAGAAGGGGCTATGTGGAAGAGGGAAGTGGGCATGACTTTAAAAGGGCAGAAGGAGGCATTGTAGTGATGGGAATGGTTTATATCTTCACTATCAATGTCAATATCCTGGTTGCTACGATCTACTATAGTTTTCCAAGACGTTACCATTAGGGGACACTGGATAAAGAGTGCATGGGATCTCTCTGTGTTTTTCTTACAATTGCATGTGAATCTACTATGAACTTAAAAGTTTAAGTAAAAACAAAACAAAACAAAATTAAACAAATGAACAAACAAGAAACCAAGTGTGACAATTTAAAAAACCCAAGGGAGAGGTTTGAAATATTTGAGTATCTGGCTAAGGATGAGGAAACCTGGGTTCTATATTTATTAGACTTGTTCATCTTTCACTGAATAAATGTGTACAAGTAATTTCTGTCACTCATATACTTATAATTGTGTTCCTTCTATGAACAAGGTTCTGGGAGAAGTGGTGGGGACTGTTCACTCCCCTGGCCTCACTTTTTTCATCTTTACAGGGGTTGTTGGAATTTAACTTTATATCAATAATTCAAAGATCTTCAACATCATCTTGTAGACAAAAATCATTATTAAACATCTATATTCATTTATATTTGGAATATACTTTGCTTTATGAATCCTTTCATTCAAGAGATTGCCTCAATACCTCTTTACTCAATGTCTAGAAAAATAACCCTTCACATTATAGGTACTCACTTAAGATTTTATTGATGATTTATCTGATGACTTTATCACAGGGCCACTAATTTAGTACAAACACTTCCTAACACAATTAACAATTACCCATTCTCAAATGTACAAAAACTTAAATTCCAGCTTTTAAAGTCTCTTCCTATGCTATAGCCCATCAGCTGTTTTAATGTAACTGTGCAATGTTTAAATGTTTCATATTAGAAGTTTATATAATTCAGCATAACTGCATTTTAAAATTACAACCATTTATAATTAATCTTAACATAGTTATGCAACTATATAGCAAATATTGCAAGCATCCATATTATAAAACATAGGACTCTGGAGAGACCATCAAGTTTAAAATGGTGGCTTATTGGTCTGAAATTTAAATCTGTGATGCTTAAAGAGGCCAGAAATATTAGCTGTAAATCTCTGAGACGATTTTTCTCTGATTTTCAAAATAGATAGATTTTTCATATTCCTAGGTAGTTTTATAAAATACATGCTGTTGAAATTTTCAAAAACAATGTAATGAGTCTGCAGGTACAAGCAAGATAGTCCCATCCATCTGCCCCATGGGATCTAAGCCCCCTCTCAATTAGAGGTGGAATGGGTATCACCATCCCAGAATCCTCAGGATTGGGGAATAAATGATGGACTAGAGTAAATTTACTGTTTTTATTCTTTAGATTTATTGTGATTCTAGCAATGGAAGAACTTTCATCATGGATGTGGAGGCAGTGGCTACCGGAGGTTCTGAGGGGAGAAAGAGGGAAAAATAGATGTAATAAGGGGGCATTTTCAGGACTTGGGAATTTTCCTGAATGACAATGCAATGACAGATACAGGCCATTATATATCTTGTCACAACTTACAAAATTGTGCGGGAAAGAGTATAAACTACAATGTTAACTATAATACATGCTTAGTGGCAATGCTGCAAAATGTGTTCATCAATTGTAACAAATGTACCACACTAATGAAAGATGTTACTGTCGGAAAATGTGGGAGGGATAGGGAGTGGGGCATATGGGAATCCCCTATATTTTTTATGTAACATTTATGTAATCTAAGTATCTTTAAAAAATAATTAAAAGTATATTAAAACAAACAAACAAACAAACAAAAAATCAAACCAATGTAATGAATGCTTTTCATGACCCTCAGATGCCTGGTGAAATTATAAAACAGGTGTCTAGTTAGGAGACAAAGAAGAATTGGCTTACTTTGATCTTGTCTCTATAGGCCCTTTTCTTTTAGCAATGAATCTGTCCTTTAATATAAATTGGTTGAGCAGTTAAAAACAGATGTCACATGATTTATGTGTAAAATTCTGGATTATGCCCAAGAAAGATTTCCCCAGCTCTTATGCAGCGTCAACAGGTTCATTTCAGAAAACATTATAAAGCTTATTTACTTGTTTTTAGAGTCCATTCGAGGTCAGAAGCAGAAAACACTAGAGAAACTAACTGAGAGCAGCAAGAATAGTCAGCAAATTTTCTGGAAGTATGTGGGCAAAAACAGAAGAAACTTGCATATATGACATTAGGGTCCTGCAAATCTCACTAGCTGGTAGATCTTCAGAATGGTATTTTAATAGTTTTCTCTTAAGTATGCTGGATCAATAGCTTCTTATGTCAAATGGCAGTATCTTGGCAACCCTTCCTTTGAAATCACCTGCCTAGACTGCTTTTGGGTTCTCTGTTCCAGTGCTGCCCTTGATGCTCTACTCGTAGAGAATGTTAACTGTGGCTCTACTGACCCACATTGAAGTTTGTTGTCACCTTCCAAACAACTACTTACCCTCAGACAGTCCTTCTCTTCCCTTTCCATGGACTGCTAAACAAGCTGCAACCCACTCTTCTACAATTCTGACATTCTATAACCCAAAAGATGGGCCAAACCTACTGTAATGAGAATTTCTAGGGTTGAAAAAAAAAGCTGCAAAATCCTGTTCTCCTTTGCTAATTGTGGGCAGGCCCCACTTCAAATATCATAGCCCAAAACATTTCCATACAAAATATCTATCCATTTCTTGAAAATATGAGAACCAATAAATTCACCAGATATTGTTCAAGTGTATCACCTAATTCCATGTGCCACCAAATGTGAGCCAAAGATCTAACCTAGCCAGAACCATTGGTAATATTGGAAGAAAAGATAAAAATCTCAAAAATTACAACAGTCTGAGACCCTTTAGTGAAGAAGGAAATGGTCCCATCCACCTAAAACTTACTTTCTTGCAGGTATTTTAATATTACTGCATAATACTGTTATATGAATATCCTGATGATAATTAAAATATCAATAAATATTTAAATCACATTTGTCATTTCTATTTACAAA
>JAQZBX010079645.1:0-13954 GCA_029593785.1 Cabassous unicinctus | reverse complement strand
GGAAATAAGCACACAAAGGAGCTTGGTCATGAGGAAGGAGGGTAGGCCCTGGGAAAAGAGATGAGCCATTAACCTGACAGCTTATAGCTGGTCCTGTGGAGTGAGGCAAAGGCTAGAGAGCTTCAGTCTATAGCTGACCTTGTGGAGGAAACAAAGGAGCTGAACTCAGAGAGAAATGCAGCCTGGGGAAGAGAGGAACACAAGAAGCCTGAACCCTGACAAACATCAGTAGCTGTCTTGCTCCAGATGTGGCAACAGACTTTGGTGAAGGAAGAAACTTATGCTTTATGGCCTGGTAACTGTAAGCTTCTACCTCAAATAAATACCCTTTATAAAAACCAATTGATTATTGGTAGTTTGCATCAGCACACCTTTGGCTGACTAATACAATGATGTAGAATAATTCTTTTAATGTGTTATTGAATTCAGTTACAAGTATTTTGTTGAGATCTTTTGCATCCATATTCATTAGGGAAATGGGTCTGTAATTTTCTTTTTGTAATACCATTATCTGGCTTTGGTATTAGGGTGATATTGCTTAATAGAATGAGTTCAGTAGTGTCCCTTCTTTTTAGGAAGAGCTTGAGTAAGATTGGTATTAAATCTTCTTTGAATCTTTGGTAGACTCATCTGTGAAACCATCTGGTCCTGGGCTTTTCATTTTGGGGAGTTCTTTGATGATGGTTTCAATCTCTTTACTTGTGATTCATGTGTTTAGGTCTCCAATTTTTTAAGGGTCACTGTAGTTTGTATATTCCTAGGAATTTTTCCATTTCATCTACATTGTCTAGTTTGTTGGTATACACTTGTTCACAGTATACTCTTTTTTAAAAGAAATAAATTTTATTGAATAAAAGCATTCAACTCATCCAAAGTATTTAATCAGTGGTATTTGGTATAATCTCATAGCTAAGCATTTGTCACTTCAATCATTGTTAGAGCATTTTCATTATTTCAATAATAATAATAAGCAAATAGTTATTTTTGGCTATTCTGGCAATTATTTATTTACTAAGCCTTTTTACTGAGGTATATTCACATACCATATGATGTATCCAATGGATATAATCAATGGCTTTTAGCATAATAACAATATTGTGCATTCATCATTAGAAGAAGATTTATAGCAATTTCATTGCTTTAACAGAAAAACCCCACATCCCTTGGTATTCCTTTCCCAGTCCTATATAGCCATGAATCTAATTTTAAATTTATAAATTTATTTATATTTGCATTTTATATAAATGGAATCATACAATGTTTCACAATATATTCGGTTCACAGGAGCACAAGCATACAGTATTTGTCCTCTTGTATCTGACTTGCTTCGCTCAACATAATGTCCTACAGGTTTATCCATGTTTTCATATGCTTTATGACCTCATTTCTTCCTACAGGTGCATAATGTTCCATCAATGACCTCAGTGTATAGCATTAATACACTACAGTTTGTTAATCCATTCATTTGTTGATGGACAACTTGGTTGTTTCCAGCTTTAGGCAATCATGAACCATGTTGCTATGAACATTGTTGTGCAGATGTCTATTGATGTCACTGATCTCAGTTCTTCTGGGTATATATCCAGTAATAGTATTGCAGGGTCATGTGGCAAATCTATATTAAGATTCTTTAGGAATTGCCAAACAGGCCTCCATAGTGCTTGTACCATTCTACATTCCCACCAACAGTGAATTAATTTTCCTATTTATCCATATCCCGTCCAACACTTTTGTTACACTTGTTTTGGGTGTGAGGGCCAAGAAACCACCACCTACCAAAATGTCTTTAAATGTTTCCCTAAAGTTTCTTCTAGTAGTTTTATGGTCCTGTGCTTTTAAATTTAAGTCTTTGATCCATTTTGAGTTGATTCTTGTATAGGGAATGAGGTAGGGGTCCTTTTCATTCTTTTGGTTATGGATATTCAGTTCTCCCAGCACTATTTTTTCAAGAGACTGTTTTGTCTTGTTAAAATGGACTTAGTAGGTTTGTCAAAAATTAGTTGGCCATAGAGGTGAGGGTTTATTTCTGGACTCTCAATTCTATTCCACTGAACAATGTATCTATCTTTATGCCAGAACCATGTTGTTTTGACCACTGTATCTTTGTAATATATTTCAAGATCAGGTAGTGAAATTCCTCCCATGTTATTCTTTCTTTTTAGAATGCTTTTGGCTATTTGAGTGCACTTTCCCATCCAAATGAATTTGGTAATTGCCTTTTCTATTTCTGCAGAGTAGGCTGCTGGAATTTTTATTGGTCCTGCATTGAATCTATCAATCTCTTTGGGTAGGATTGGCATATTCATAATATTTAGTCCTCCAATCCATTTTCACAGAACATCTTTCCATTTGTTTAGGTCTTCATTAATTTCTTTTACCAATTTTATTTTTAGTTTTCTGCCTATTGATCCGGTACTTCTTTGGTTTAATTGATTCCTATGTATTTGAGTATTTTTGTTGCTATTATAAATGGAATTTTCCCCCTGATTTCCTCCTCAGATTGTTTAATACTAGTGTATAAAAACATTACTATTTTTGCATGTTTATCATGTATCCTGACATTTTCCTGAACTCATTTATTAGCTTAAGTAGGTTTGTCATAGACATTTCAGAATTTTCTAAGTATAGGATCATGTCACCCACAAATAGTGAGAGTTTTTCTTCCTCTTTCCTATTTGAATGCCTTTAACTTTTTCTTGTCTAATTCCTCTAACTAGAACTCCTAGTAACATGTTGAATAACAACAGTGACAGTGGCCATCCTTGCCTTGTTCCCAAACTTAGAGGGCAAGCCTTCAACCATTCCCCATTGAGTACAATGTTGGCTGTGGGCTTTCCATATATGCTTTTTACCATATTGAGGAATTTTCCTTCTATTCCTATCTTGGAATTATTTTTATCAAGAAAGGATGCTGGATTTTGTCAAATGCTTTTTCTGTATCATTTGAAGTGATCATTTTTTTTCCTTCAATATGTTAATGTGGTGTGTTATGTAGATTGATTGTCTTATGTTGAATGAGCCTTGCATACCACGAATAATTCCCACTGTGTCATGATGTACAAGTCTTTTGATAGGCTGTTGGATTTGATTTGCAAGTATTTGTTGAGAATTTTTTAGCATCTATGTTCATCGGAAAATTTTTTTCTGTAAATTTCTTTTCTTCTAGTGTCTTTATCTGGCTTTGGCATTAGGGTGATGTTGGCTTCATAAAATGTTTTCGGTAATTTTCCCTCCTCTTCAATTTATTGGATAATTTTAAACAGGATTTGTGTTAATTCTTTTCAAAATGCTTGGTAGACTGGTCCTGGACTTTTCTTTGTTGGGAGATTTTAGATGATGGATTCAATATTTAAATGTGATTGGTTTGTTAATTTCTTGCATTTCTTGAAGTGTCAGTATAGGTTACTTTTGCATTTCTTGGAATTTGTCCATTTCATTTAGGTTGTCTTTTTTGTTGCCATACAGTTTCTCAAACTATTCTTCTGTGGTCCTTTTTATTTTGGTGGGGTCTGTTGTAACTTCCCCCCTTTCATTTCTGATTGTATTTATTTGCATCTCTCTTTTCTCTTTGTTAGTCTAGATAGGGCTTTGTCAATATTATTTATCTTCTCAAAGAATCATCTTTTGCTTTAATTGATATTCTGTATTATTTTTTAGCTCTCAATTTCATTGATTTCTCCTCTAACTTTTATTATTTCTTTCCTTCTCCTTAGTTTTGGTTTGGTTAGCTGTTGTTTTTCTAGTTTTCCAATTATTCAATTATATCATCGATTTTGGCTCTTCTTATTTAATATATGTGTTTAGTGCTATACATTCCCCTCTCAGGACTGCTTTTGCTGTATCCCATAAGTTTTGATAATTTTGTGGTATTGTTTTCATTTTTCTCAATATGTTTACTGATTTAACTTGCAATTTCTTTTTTGACCCCCTGATTATTTAAGGTTGTGTTGTTTAGCCTCCACACTTTTGTGAATTTACCTCTTTCTTAATATTGATTTCCAGTTTCATTCCATTATGATCTGAGAAGTCACTTTGTAAAATATAAATCTTTTTATAGTTATTGAGAGCTCCATTGTGCCCATGTGGTCTATCCTGGAAAAAGATCCATAGGCACTTGAGAAGAATGTATAACCTACTGAATTTTGGTGCAGTGTTCTTTTATATGACTTTTAGGTCTAACTCATTATCATATAGTTCAAGTTCTCTGTTTCCTTTTTTATATTCTTTCCAGCTGTTCTATCTAGTTATGTGTGTTTTGTGTTGAAGTTTCCAATGATTATTGTAGAGACTTCTATTTCTCCCTTCAATTTTGCCAGGGTTTGCCTCATATATTTTGGTGTACCCTGATTAGGTGCAATAGCTATTTATGACTGTTATATCTTCAGATTGTCCATTTTATTCATATATAATGGCTTTCTGTACCTCTTATAACTCTTACATTTAAAGTCTGTTTTTGTCTGATATTAGTATAGCTACCCCTGCTCTTTTTTGTTACTATTTGTGTGGAGTATATTTTTCCAACCTTTCATTTTTAGCTGGTTTGTATCCCTGGGTCTAAGGTGATTCGCTTGTAGGCAGAATATGGTTGGCTCATGTTTTTTATCCATTCTGTCAGCCTATATCTTTTGATTGGGGAGGTTAATCCATTCACATTCAATGATATTACTGTAACTGCATTATTTTTTGGAAAAAATAATATATTTTATAAAATATTACCCACATACTTTTTTAACATCATTTTATTGATACATATTAATAAAACATACAATTCATCCAATTTTTTTATTTCTTTATTACTATTATTGAAAGGAAATGCTCTAATCATGATTAAAGTGAGGAATGCACAATTATATAGTAATATGAAAAGTCATTGATTATAAATCCTTTATTTACTTCCATTATTTTATTCTTTGTTTTTCATTTGCTATATCTTGTTTTCATCTGTCTTTTTACTCTTTTGGTTATCCTTTATCCTAGTCCTTCTCTACACTCCTCAAAGTCTCTCTCTCCAGTCCTTTTCTTTCAGGATCCAAGGCTTCCTTCACTATTTCCTGAAAGATGGGTTCTTTTTTTGAACTCTCTTAGTTTATTTGTGAATGTTTTACACTCACCTTCATATTTGAAAGAGAATTTTGCTGGATACAAAATTCTCAGTTGACAGTTTTTCTCTTTCAGGCTCCTAATTGTATCATACCACTGTATTCTTGCCTCCATCATTTCTGATGAGTAATCTACAGTGCCTTACTGGGTGCCCCTTGTAGGTGATGGGTTACTTCTCCCATGCTGTTCTCAGGATTTTCTCTTTATCTTTGATGTTTGACATTCTGAATAGTATGTGTCTTAGAATAAACCAATTTGAATATATTCAGATTGGGGTACACTGCACTTCTTCCACAGGTAATTTCATTTCTTTTTTGAGAGTTGGGAAATTTTCAGCTATTATTTCCTCAAAAAGTCTTTCTACCCCCCTTTTCCTTCTCTTCCAATTCTGGAACTCCCATTACACATTTGTTGTGTTTCATGATGTCATTCAACTCCCTGAGCCCCTGGCACTTTTTCCCCACTCTTTTCTCTCTCTGTTCTTTACTTTCTTCAGTTTCAGCTGTTCTGTCTTCAGTATCACTTATTTATTCTTTTATCTGTTGTATTCCTCTAATGTGTTTTAATTTATTTTTATTTTTTTAAAGATACTTAGATTATACAAATGTAACATAAATAATATAGGGAATTCCCAAATGCCCTGCTCCCCACACCACCCACATTTCTCCACATTAACCTCGTTCATTAGTGAGGTACGTTCATTGATGTTGATGAATACATTTTGGAGCACTGCCACTAAGTGTGGATTAAAGTTTACATTGTTTATACTCTCTTCCCCAAAATTCTGTATGTTATGACAAGATTTATAATGGCCTATATCTGTCATTGCAATGTCATTTAGGACAATACCAAAGCCCCAGAAATGCCCCTGTATTTTTCCTGTTTTTCTCTCTCCTTGCCCTCAGATCCTCCAGTGGCCACTACCTCCACATCAATGATATGATTTCTTCCATTGCTAGAATAACAATAAGTCTGTAGTAGAACACCAGTATGTCTACTTTAACCTAAAGTTCCTTACCAATCCTTAGGATTCTGGGATGGTGATGTCCTCTCCACCTCTAATTGAGAGGGGGGCTAAGAACCCACAGGGCTGATGGAAGGAACTTTCTTGCTTGCAGTTGTAGACTCTCTCGGGTCCTTGGTTTGATAGTTGTCCATCATCACCTCCATGTTAGTTGTCTGGGTTGTGATCAATGTCCTGGAGAGTAGGTGTTCCAACTCTGATGAGATTCAGGGCCCAGCTGGCACTTGGACTGCCCAAAGATTTAAGTCTCTTGGACATACACCTACCAAATCTAATACTAATTATAGGTTAAAATAGAAGGAGAGGAGAGCCATGTGTACTTAAACCACAACAGACTCCAACTCTGTCACATTGGGGAGCATATATTCCAAAGTAGGGCCCATTGGCAAGGCACCAAACTCCTGAAATATCTCCATGGTCTGTAGTGTCTGGATGTCTCCTGAGCCCTCAGGAGCCCTGCTCTTTAGAGTAGTATCTACTTTGGCAGTCACAAAGATCCTGCTGAGATGTGCATAAGTGTAAACTCTGGAATGACCTCCTGACTCACTTTGAAGTCTCTTAGCCATATAAACTCATTTGTCTTTACCATTTCCACTGTTTGGTCCAGATCTTTTTCCAGTTGCATTGCTAACTGGGGTTTGGTAGTAATCCCTTGGTGCCAGGGAGGCTCATCCCTTGGAGTCATGTCCCACACCAGGGGGAAGGTAATGCATTTATATGCTGAGTTTGCTTTGGAGAAAGGCCACATTAGAGTAACAAGGAGCTTCTCAGGAGGTAATCTTAGGCACCCTTTAATACTAGGCTAAGTTTCAATTTCAACACTAAAGGTTCGTAAGAACAGTCATTAATATCAAGGGCCCATCAATGGACCATCCTCCTTCACTAGTCACTGGCCCTGTTCCATTAGAAAATGTGGCAGAGCTCCCAAGGATTGGAAATTGATATTCTTCTGGTTATTGTGTGAAACTCCACCCAAAATGACAATGCCCCATGAACACTGGAATACATTTATAAACCTTATAGGTATGCCCTGGGTTAACCTACTCCTGTGTATCCACCATCACTTACACCCCACACCAATGATACTCTCCTGTCATAGTTGTAACCCTTCTATGATCCTAAACTTCTTCAAATATGAAGCCAACAAAATAACCAAATACAGTTAATAAGAAAATGAAATAATAATGATAGTTTTGAAAATAAGAAGTAAAATACAAAAATTAAAATATATAGATAATAAAAATAATGAAAAGATATTTTTAAAATTTTTGACATGTCTTTCAGCACTGTAAGATCTGTTGTCTTGTATGTACAATGATATTTTCTTCCTTTAATTCCTCCATATCTTAATTTTTTCATTTTATCTTCAAAGAAGCTTTAGTTTCAGAAAAGTCACATATAGAATATAGGGGATTCCCATATATCCAATATCCTCCCCCTTTTCCACTTTCCCCTATAAGTAACATTTTACATGTGGATGGTATATTTGTTAAAATTGATGTACAAATATTGAAACATTGTTACTAACCATCCTTAATGATTTACATTATGGTTTACCTTTGGGCCATACACTTTTATAAATTTTGATGAAATTTAAAGTGGCCTGCATCCATCATTGCAAGATCATTTATTATATTTCCATTGCCCCCCAAATGCCCCATGATCCATCTATTCTATTCCTCCCTCCCTTTCTACTAAACACCCATGGCAAACCACCAATCTTCACTCATTGTAGAAAAAGATTCATAGTTATTTGCAACAAAATTGAAGGCTTGACATACTGGTATATCATCCCCTAAGCTCTCAATAGACTCTCACCCCTCTATTTGAGAAGGTAGGATCCCCAAGACAGGAGTCTCACAGCTTCCTTTTCATTATGTGGTTCTCCACCCAATGATCCAAATTATTCTGACAAGATGCACACTCACATACTCCCTAGAGGCTTGCCTCAGGTGCACACTGTCCCAAAAGTCCCGAACATCCAACACCCTAAACCAATAACCTTTTCCTGCCATATTAGCCAAAGATACATTCCCATGATTGTAGTTTCAAACACATACCGCAAATCTCCAGACTTCACCAGCTTCTTCCCACAACCATCCCCCAGTTCTGTAGACAGCCCAACTCACTATCTCCAAACTCCCCCCTCAAAAACTAGCACTGCCCAACCTAATAGGATCACGGCGCCACCAGTCATGCAGGTCCACTGCACAGCTACACTCTTCTACCTTATAGATTTTGCCCATATGTGCTTTGGCTCACAACCTAATTCTCCCTTTCTGTCTCCTGTAAACCTGTCTCCCATAAAGTAGCTCTATGTGTCTGCTCAATTTACTTAATTCATATCAGTGAAGTTATCAGTGAAGGACAAAAATATTTGTCCTTCAGTACCTGGCTTGCTTCACTCAACATAAGGTCATCAAGAGATATACATGTTATATCATCTGTTAATGCTGCATTCCTTCTTACAGCTGAGTAATATTCCACTGTATGTATATATGACAATTTGTTTATCCATTCATCTGTTTTTGGACATTTGGGTTCTTTCTAACTTTTGGCAATGGAGAATAATCCCTCTATGAATAGTGGTGTGCATATATCTGTTTGTGTCCCTGATTTCAATTCTTCTGGGTATATACCCAGCAGTGGGATTGCTGGATCATATGGCACTTCTAAAGTTAGCTTCCTGAGGAACTGCCAAACTGTCCTCCACAATGGCTGCACCATACTACATTCCCACCAGCAGTGGATGTGTTCCCATTCTTCCACATCCTCTCCAACAGCTGTAGTCCTCTGGTTTTTTAATAGCCACAGTCTAATGAGTGTAATATGGTATCTCATTGCAGTCTTGACTTACATTTCCCTAATAGGTAGTGATGTTGAACATCTTTTCATGTGCTTTTAGGCAAATTGTATTTCTTCTTTGGAGAAGTGTCTATTCAAATCACTTGCCCATTTTTTTAAATGGGTCGTTTGTCTTTTTATTTTTGAGGTCTAGGATTCCTTTACATATGCTGGATATTAGACCTCTATAAGTTATATTGTTACCCAATATTTCTCCCAAAGAGTAGGCTGACATTTTACTTTCTTGAGAAACTCCTTTGAGGTGCAATCTTTTCAATTTTTAGGAGGTCCCATTTATCTATTTTTTCTTTCATTGCTTTGGTTGTAACATTCATGAAACCATTTCCTAAAATAAGATCCTGCAGATGTGTCCCTACATTTTCTTTTAAGATCTTTATGATTTTGACTCTTATATTTAGATCTTTGATCCATCTTGAGTTAATTTTTGTATAAGGTGTGAGATGGTGTTCCTCTCTCATCCTTTTCAATATGGATGTCCAGTTCACCATGCACCATTCATTGAAGATGCCTTTCTCTCCTATTTGAATGATATTGATGGCCTTCTCAAATATCAGCTGACTGTATGTGAGGATCTAAATCAGAACTCTTTTAGGTTCTATTAGCTAGTATGTCTATCCTTGTGACAATGCCATGCAATTTTGACCACTGTAGCTTTGTATTATGTTTTTTTTTATTTTATCTATAATTTAAGATATTTTTTTGCCATTTGAACAATAGGAATATATTAAATCGAACACTTAGCATTATAAATTTTTTAAAAATTGGAGGAACAAGACAGTTTTTTTCATTGATAAGGAAAAAATGCAAACATTGCCATGTTGTCCCATGTAGAAGGAGTAATCCACACTTAGGAATCTGAAACTTTCCAAGCTCTCAATCAAAGGTGCAGGCAGCAGCATGGTTGAGGTCGATTTGGAATGTACCCAGTTCACTGGCCTCTCTTACCAAAAGCCCTGGCTAAAATTTCTTCTATTCTCAGAGAACATGGCCATGTAAACCAAGAGGGGCCACATCCTGATCATCTTCAAAGCTAGTTCTGTGCTTACATATGTTTTCATAGCACAGTATTCAGCCCTGATCCTGTAGATGTGGTCAAATGTCAGGAAATCATTTTTGGGTAAAAGGGACACAAGCACATCATGTTGCATGAGAAAAGAGAGGTGTCAGCATCATTTGACCATGAGCTAAATGGGATGTTAATTTCTTCTAACTGGATTTATGATTTCCCTTTTGGCATGCAATTCATTTTCATACATATATACATATAAATGTATATATATTGTTTTTCTCTCATTTCCTAGGTAATTAGCAATTTATTAGGTCAGAGTTTTGTAGATCAGGAGTCTGGGTCCAGTGCAGACAATTCTCTTCTCAGGTTCCTTCAAGGTTAAAATCACAGAGTTTATAGGGCTTCATTCCCTCTGGAGCACAGAGTTCTCTTCCAAGCTCATGGGGTTTGGCAGAATCAATTCCTTAGGTGGTAGTGCTGAAATCCTATGTCCTTGCTGACTGTCAGCTCTCACCTCCTACAGCCTGCCCACATTCCTTGCCACATGGTGCCCTCAATCTCGACAGGCAAATTCAGACCTATTCTTCCATTTCAAATCCTACTTATTTATAAATCTCACCAAACTATTTGTCTCTGAGCAGTACAGAATAATTCAATGGGCTCCTCATCTTAAAGTCAATAGATTTAATGATAAATTCAAAGTCACTTCACAGCAGAACCTGAATTAGTGTTTCAACAGCATAGAGAAGATTTTGATATACCAGGGGGCAGGAGTTTCAGGCTTTTTTAGAATTATACTTTCCACAATATCTTATTTTGTCATTTACCAGAGATTGACTGGGCCTCAGTTGGATCTTTGGCATTGGGGTGGGCTGGGAAAATATTTTCTTAAAATCATTATATAATTTCACAGTAGAGGACAGAAGAGCTAGTTTCCAAGCTAGTATGGAAATGTCAATGACTTTCACACTTTCTATGTTCTTGGAGTGTTATTGCTTGTAAAATGACCTAGAAAGTATCTTCTAAATTCAAGGTTTAATTGTATCTCTCTTTCCATGGATTCTTCTAGGGCTTAATCTAAACTTCAAACATTTATCCAATTAATGTTCCCCATGGATCAGGCCCCTGTCTGCTCTTGCACACTGTTTCAATAGTATTTCTTAAACATCAAGGACCATCTTTTCCCAAATCTGTTCATTTTCTCAAGTGCTCTTCCCTGATCTTTGAATGTCAGCCCCCTCTTCTATTCATGAATAAAGCCAACTGTCCCATAAACGTATGCACATATATTTATTTATTTATTTTTTGAGAGAGAAATAAATTTACTGCCTGTCATAAAATACATCACAGATTTGGTAACAGATACTGAGAGGTAACCAAAATCTAACAAGGATAAAATGTCTATAAAGAAATACATGGAGAAGTGGAGTTGGAGTCTGCCCCAATGGCAGTAACAGGAGGTTTCCACCCAGGGTTCCCAGATTGATCACTAAGCACATTAGACTCTGCAAGATTTGGAACTTCTGGGACCTTGAGATATCCATGAGGAGGAATTCCGTGAAGATGGTGAGATTGTCCATGCCTGATAATATGTTGCAGTCTCTCTGTAGTCAAAGGATAAGCTGATAAAATTATGCTAAAAGTCAAAATGGAGTGAGAATACAAAATATTCTCCTCAAGGAGAATGAAACCTCTGACCTAAATTTTTTTTTATTGTTCATAAAAATCAAGATTTTTCACAGTACTTACCAATATTTGTAAAAAGATATATAAATACATATGCATATATGTGCATTTTCTTACATAAATGTTATTTTATATATATTTAAAGATGCTTAGATTACCTAATTACTGCTAAGAAATTACAGGGATTCCCATGGTCCCCACCTCCCACACCTCCCACAACATCCCACACAAACATCCTTCATCGGTGTCGGACATCACCTGCAATGGATATACACATCCTGGGGCTTTGCCACCAAGCATAGACCACATTTCCCATCATAGACCACCCTCTCTCCCACACAATTCACGTGGTATATGCTGATGTAAAATGGCCTACATCTGTTGCCACAAAATATAACTTCATGGAAGAGCAGGAAAAATAAACATGGGAGTAGGGGGCAAATCTGAAAAAAGTATTGGCATATTCTGAACCCAAATATGTGCTGGAACAAGAACAGGTTGGATTGCTGATGAGAAGTTATGCCTTCCCTGATGATGTGGGTCTGTGCAGCAGCATTCATTTTTTCAAAATATTTTAAAAGATGCTTAGATTACATAAATATTACACAACAGTTACAAGGATTCCCATGTTCCCTACTTCCCACACATTCCACAACCTCCCACATAAACATCTTTCATTAGTGTGGCACATCACCTGCAATAGATATACACATCCTGGGGCTTTGCCACTAAGAATGGACCATAGTTCACATTGTAGACCACACTCTCTCCAAACATTTCTGCATGTTATATGCTGATGTAAATTGTCCTATATCTGTCATTGTAATGTCACTCAGGGTAATTCCCAAGTCCCTCAAAAGCCCCTGTATTACAACTACTTTTTCCTATCCCTGCCCTGAAAGCATCCAATGGCCACTGGCTCCACCTCAATGTTGTAATTTCTTCCATTGCTTGAATCACTATATGTTTACAACAGAATACCAGGAAGTCCACTGTAGTCCATAGCACTTACCTCAATCCTGAGGAGTTTGGGATGGTGATGTCCACCCCACCTCCAAGAGAGAGGGGGCTTATATCCCATGGAAAAGATGGATGGCATTATCTTGCCTGCAGCTGCAGTCTCTCTCCATTCCCTGTGATGGCCATTGTCCATCATCATCTCCCTGCCAGGTGTCTTGGGTGAGTCTATTGAGCTGTAGAGTAGGAGTTGTAGCTCCACTGAGATTCCAGGCACAGCTGGCACATGAGCAGGCCAAAGGCTCCAGTCTCTGGAAGTAAACCTACAAACTCCAGTACCACATATAGGTTTGAATAGAAGGGACTGATGGACCATGTGCAGGGAGGACTTATTTGAGTCCAACTCTGTCACTCTCAGGAGCACAGATGCCAAAGTAGAGCCCACTGATAAGGCATCAATCTCTGGAGCTATCCCACGTATATAGGACCTGGGAGTCTCCAGAGCCCTCAGGAGCCCCTCTTTTTGGGGTGATATCCACTTTGGTGTTCTATGAGATCCTACTGAGGTGTGCATAAGCGTTACCTCTAGGATGACCTCCCGACTCTGTTTGAAGTCTCTTAGCCTTATGAACTCATTTGTCTTTACCTTTTCCCCCTTTTATTCAAGGTCTTTTTCCAGTCATATTGTCAGTTGGCACTTGGTAGTAATCCCTCGCTGCAAGGGAGGCTTATCCCTGGGAGTCATGTCCCACACTGGGGAGAAAGTACTGCATTCACATGCTGAGTTTGGCTGAGAGAAAGGCCACATTTGAGCAACAAGGAGGCTCTCAGATAACAACCCTTAGGTACCCCATAACAATAGACTAAGTTTCAATTACAAGAGCAAAGACTTATAAGGCTAGTCATCAATAACAAGAACCCATCAATGGACCATCCTCCTTAGCCAGGTACTGCCTCTGCATTGGGGGACTGTTGCTGCTCCCTTGGAGAATGTGTCAGAGCTCTCCAAGCTGGGAATTCAGTATTCTCTCATTTATTGAGTGATTCTCCACAAACTGTGACCATGCCCCACCCCTTGATCATTTGAACAATTTTGTATATCTTTTCTGTATATTCAGGTGAACTTCCTCCCCTGAAACCCCTATCCCTGACACCCCCCACCAATGATCCTCTCCCGTTCCTGTTGTAACCCTTCTGTGATACAAATCTTCCTTAAAGATGAAGCCCATATAATAGCCAAATAAAATTAATAGGAACATGAAATAATAATAATAAGTTTAAATGTAAGAGATAAAATACCTGGAAATTTTAAC
>JAQZBX010079644.1:0-13958 GCA_029593785.1 Cabassous unicinctus | reverse complement strand
AAAAAAAAAGAAGCCCCTTGGGATTTCTGATTGACATTCCATTGAAGCTGGAGATCAATTTGGGAAGAATTGACATTAAAAAAAGTATGTTCCAGTATTTAAACTTGGAATTTGCTCTTTGTTTGTTTAAGTCTTTTTATTTTTAATGTTTTTCAATAAAGCTTTATAACTTTCATTATGAAGATCCTCAGCACTTATTGTTAGAGATACTCACAGCACTTCATAGTTTTGGTGCTGCTCCAAGTGGTGTTAAAATTTTTTTTTAAAAAATGTCCTATTTTTTGCTCATAAAAAGAAATGCAATAGAAAAAAAATGGACAAGTTTCCTAAAATCTGTCTTCTTTCTTATGTATTGTTTATTTTGGAATACTTTTAGATGAACAGAAATGCTGAAAATATATATAGAGAAAATAAACAAGAGAGAATGTTTCTGCATACCCTCCACCAAATTTCCCCTACGATTAACATCTTACAGAATTATGCTTCATTTGCCAAAACTAAGAGATTAACCATGGTGCATTAGTATTAACCCAACTCCAGACTTCATTTGGGTTTCAACCATTTCTCTACCAATGTCCTTTTCCTATTCCAATATCCAATCCAAGATACTATATTGCATTTAGTCTTCATATCTCCCCTGTCTCCTCTAGTTTGTGACAGTTTCTCAGTCTTTGCTTGATTTTCATGAAACTGCTGGTTTTTAAGAGTATTGGTCATGTATAGAATCCATCAATATGGGTTTCCCTGATATTTTCCTTGTGTTTAGACTGCAGTTATGCGTTTTGGGGAAGAACACAACAGAGATGAAGTGACATTCTCATAACATTTTATCAGGGGTGCATCATATCAACATGGCTGAACACTTGTGACGTTAACCAACATTCTCCACTGTAAAGTTACTAATTTTCCCTTTTCATAATCTGTTCTTGGGAAGTAAGTCACTAAATTTCACCCATCTGCAGGTGGGGGTGTGGGAGGAACTGAGTAGGGGAATACCACACCCCTGGGTAGGGGAATATCTATAGGTATTTTTGGAAATATTTTGTAAGGAAGATTTGTTCTTTGTCTTCCTACCTTTTATTTATTCAATCATCTATCTATATTACTATGGACTCATGTATATTTATTTTATAGTTTGAGTTATAATCCAATACGACGGTATTTATTATGTTGTTCACATTGTTCTAGCTTTGGCCAGTGGGAGCTCTTATGGCTCCTAGGTTCCTTCGAAATGCTCCCATCCCTCAGTTTTTTGAGCAATTCCTTAATTTCTGGCACTGTAAGATGCTCCAGGCTCTCTTGTAGTTTCTCTGCCTCACCTCTAGAATCAGACAATTCTCCAAGAAGCCCTAGTTCTTTTTATTGTAGAATTATATTTAGAAACCAAGATCTGGGTGTGGGTGTGCTAGTTGCTATTGAGGTGTCATTGCTTCAGGTCTTCTCAGTGGACAGAAATAGAAAATATATGCATGAATACTAGTCAATATATACATATATTTATATTATTTCAGCATATAACTATCTGAATATTTATATTAAAGCAAACATGAATTTATATTGGTGTCTTGACCCCAATCTATTATCTCAGGGCTTATTCTAACATCACCTCCTTGCTTATTTGCAGCTTCTTTCTCTGACATTGAGAAACCTGGCTCCAATTATCTACCATTTATTTACTTATTTGTTAAACTCTAGAAAAGATGTAAAGTACATTTAAGATTGCTAATCCATACTTTTATGAAAGCAAACTTACAGACTAGAGTGCAGTCCAGTTGTTTTTGTATTTAGTTTCCCTACTTTATATTTCCCTGGGCCTGTTCTCCCTTTTGTCTGTATATTATACACAGTCAGTGCCCCTGCTAGAAGCTGGCAGATACAGAAGTGCTCTCCACCTCTGGATACTATCTTGCTTGCCAGGGTTTTCAAAAGTCCCGATACCATTAAGTACTCTTCTCACAGCAATTAGAACTTTCATCAAGACTCATACTAAGGTTTTCCCTTGTTATCTGGGCTGTAAGTGGAGTCCAATCAGAAAGCTTTCTGTAGAAGCTCCTTTAGTTTAGCTACAAACTGGGTGGTGTGTTTTCCATCTCCACAACCCAACTATGGAGCTCCCTTCTCAAGCCTCCAAACCAAAGTTCATGAAGAGTAGGACTCATTTATTGGTATCTTTGTAAAGTGGAGGCACATCCAGAGAAGGCCTCCAATGATCTCTTTGCTCACATGGTACGTCCTCCAACACAATGAAGAAAGTCAGATTGAGTCTGCCTGGTTGTGGATCCCTTTAAAGCATTTCTAAGTTTTTATCTCCAAATCTCTGGAACATTTCACACAGTTGCTGCCTCCTGAAATAGTCCCCCTGATCTGAGACTACATAACTATGATCTAAAGCATGTATAAATCAAGAATTTCAGATATCTCTCCTTGAGGCAAGACAACTCACACTTCCTTTGCCTTGTCTATAATATTACTTTGCTCTTACCCCCTCTAACCCTTCCAACTTGTCGACCCCTGCTTAGTATGTTCCCGAATCTCTAACTTTACAGTGCCCTTCTCCCCCCACCAAATGCCAATATCCTCCTCTCAGTTTGCTCAAATCCTACCAGCTATTCACTGCCCAAAATCAATTCCTCATGCATGAAGCTTTCCCAAATCATTCTACTCTGCTGTTCTCTTTTGCTTTAGATGTAAAACACTATTGTTTACCTATTCATTATGTTCTACCTTTTGGTAAGCCTTGGTGTTCTCTTTACCATTTAATTTCTTCATGCTTTTATGTTCTTTTTCACAAAATAATCTGTCAACTTCTTGATGTCAGAGATCATGTCCCATACTTTTTATTATCCCCCAGGACTTAGTACTCTGACTTGCTCACAGCAGGTCACAATAAATATGTATTTGTTAAAAACTTGGGAGAGAGAGGGGTCACTGCAGTGATTACCTTGAGTTCTCACTATAAGTGAACAGTTGAAATTCCAGTAATGGCAGGAAAAGTATGCTCTTCAAAATAAATAGTAAATGGGGGAAATTTTCCCTTGACTATGGTAATGATTCTCCTTATTATAACCATTTATTGAGTCCTTACTTTGCCTGGCCCTTCATGTACATTATCATGTATCTCATTGAATCCTCATAATAGTCCTTCAATGTAGGTATATTATTCTATTATTAAAAAGTGAAGAATTGGGGTTCAAAGGGAGTTATATAGTGAATGCAGGTCTTTCTGAGACCATATTCTATGTGAAAATAGTCTCCACTCACTGAAAGTAAATCCACCAAATCAGATATCTGGGCTAGGTTAGGATCAGTAAAAAATGAAGTCAATATAGCATGAATCTATAGAGAACCTGATTTGGTATGCGATAGGTGAACTTTGGATCTCAATTGAGGGCATTTTCTTCCCTTTTTGGATGGGGAATAGGTGGCTAGGACTTTATAATAGACCATGCTATCCATAAAGTAGCTCTTGTTTTCACAGTGAGCTTTCAGTGTTGTACTTTTTCCTTTGAAATGCAAAATAGTCCCTCATAAGGTACAGAAAATTCGAGATTTCAATCTCTGATATTTGTGTGAAGAAGCTTAATGGCCGACAGGGCAAGGGTTGTATTAACTTCATACAGTAAGGAGCTAGACTGTTTCCCTTCAAAGAAAGAATGAATGTGAAGTCTGGATCCTTGTGAGGAAAGGGAAATTAAAAATCAGATGCCATAGCAAAGGTGGATGGAGGTCATACCGTCCTGGAGTTAGAATGTGGTCTCATTAACAATGATAAGCTTTAATCTTTGGCTCTTGCCCCTACATACTAATTTGGGAAATGCAATGTCTTCAAAGCCCTTCATGTGTTTTAGGGGGAGTCTCCTTGGTGTGTCAAATCTATCAGTTTCTTCTGCCTAAAAATGGTGTGAAGGCAGCTCATCAGTGGCCACCGTGCCCGGAGTGGATGCCACTCCCACCAGGAACCGCGGGCAGTGCTGCTGCCAGGTCCTGGGGGCTGCTTGGATGCACTGTGCTCTCTAGACCCCACAAAAGGCAGAAGCCATGCTAGGGGTGAGAATGTAGGGGTGAGAATGTTTTTCTTCCTTTCATGCTATATTTAGTCATATGAGCATCAAAGTGTTATTGCCTTTTAGCCCAATGTAGTAAAATAAAAGTGTTTTTAGTGAAAACAGCGGTTATGGTTCATTTTTCTGTGCATTTCTGTTCTGTCTTATACATAAGTCCATGGGGGCTAAGGCAAAGGACAAATATGAGTGACTGATATCCTGCTGGACAGTTAATTGTTACACCAGTCCCTAGACTGAAGCAGAGTTTGGGGGCAAAGCTTGACAAAGGAGACTCCTTGGTTCTCCTGAAAATAGATTCCTGGCAGCCCTGCCTGACTGTTCTGACAGACATGACTAGATGTGTCTGAATTCCAGTAAAAATTACCATCACTCTATAATTCTTGATATGTGAGAGTGAGACTCAAGATGAAGAGAGAATTTCAAAAGCAGAAAGAAACGTTTCCCTTCTCAAATGTCAACAAAAGATTCCTTAGATATAACCATACTTAAGTAGCAAGTGTAGTGGACATTTGTATTCATTTTGACCACCGAATTCCTAAATCCATTTCTATATGCAGAGAATTTATCACCTGTCTTATGCTGGAGGCAGTGTCTGAGACAAAGATTTGTGTGCACATGATTTTTTGAAGGAATGCTCTCAGGAGACACTAGGTAGTAAGGAAAATAGGATGGCTAAGCAAAGATGTGGTTTCAGCTGGGGTCTAGCTCCAGCCTGATCCCATAGGGAGTTTAGGAGTAAGAATTGCACCACAGAGTTGGTCCCAAGGCAAGAGGGGTCAGCTTTTTGTTCCCCTGTGTTAATCAGCAATTGGTTGTGGGCTATCCCTTTTCAGTGGGGGGCAGGGGTGGGGAGAATGAGTTGGCTCCTGTTGGGCTGAGGCCAATACTCTGGTGAAGGGGGCAGCTGTGAGCCATTAGCAGTCAACACTGACAGCAGCTGGTGGATTGGTGCGCCAGCCTAGTAAAGGGGATCTAGGCTAGGCAAAAGTAGTGTCAACTGCAATCCATCCCTTGCACTGCAAAGACCCACTTGTTTCTCACATTAATGTCACTCCATATGGGCACAGCTTCTCTGGGATTCAACAATTTCTGGGAAAAGGTTTAAGAGGATTGGTTGGTAGGATGAATTAAAGCCCCTGCTGGTACAGTTTGTCCTGTGGTAGTAACCCATACTCATCTTCTTTTTCCATCATCCATAGATTCCTTTCCACTTTGGATAGCACTTCTGCCTGATGTATTGGTGCCTTTGAACTAGGACATTACCTGTGGTGACTTGCTGGTGGATTTTGACCCAGAGACTCATCCCTGTGGGCTTGGAGCCCCTAGCTACCTAGTCTTAATTATAAGCTATGGTTTCTGTGCTTGCACATTTATAGTTACAATTAGGCATGATACCAGCAATACATGCACCAATGGAACACCAGAGAGCCAAAAAAAAAAAAAAAAAAAAAAAAAATTCCCACCAATAAAGATGTAGAAGAAGCCATACTTCTTCATAATGGTCAGGGTCAATTTCCCTTGCCAGTGCTTTTTTCCTAATGGCCTACAGGCATGAGGAGCTCAAAGTGACCAGACAGCAGCTGTAGCTTTAATAATAGTGTGACTCTTACTGTGTTTCCTGGCTGAATCAGCCCCCTACTGTTGCAGGTTGAGAAATACAAATTCTTCAAGAGTCTAATGGAATTGTGGGTTGGGTCCACTCCTACTTCCACCCCTTTGGTTTTCATACCAATATTTTATACCTGTTGGGGACAGGACCATATAATTACCATTGGTTTAAAATATATGCTGTCTCCTGAGTGATAGCATCACATCCTGTAGGGTGTCATCCCCAATTGGTGCCTCAGCTGTATCTCTAAAAGTCCATGTCATCAATCTCTCTTTGTTATCTAATATGTGTAGGACCAGTTGGTCATTGTGATGGCTAGGTTCATGTGTCAACTTGGTCAGGTAATGGTGCCCAGTTGTTTGGTCAAGAAAGCACTGGTCTAATTTTACTTTTAGGACATTTTGTGGAGTTGAATCATCACTGAGTTGATTACATCAATGGCTGATTACATCTACAATCAAGTGAGGAAATTGCCTTCAGCAATGAGAGACATCTCATCCAATCATTGAAGACCTTAAAAGGAGAAGTGATTTCAGCAGTCAGAGAGAGAATTCCCGTCTCTACTTCAGCCAGTTTCTCCTGGGGAATTCATCGAGGACCTTGGAGTTGCTGGCTTTCAACCTGCCCTATGGAATTTGGACTCCTGCATCCCTACTGTTGCATGAGACAATTTTTTTTTTTAGAAGGTACTGAGAATTGAACCTGGGACCTTGTACATAGGAGGCAGGTGGTCAGCCAACTGAACTACACCCATTCCACGTATGAGACAATTTTATAAAATCTCATAATATATGCAGATGTCTCCTGTCCTGTTTCTCTAGAGAACCCTGACAAATATAATCATATACTTACTATAATAATATAAAACAGATCCCTTTGTCTGAGGTGACCCCATAATGTTAGAGCAGACTCTCCATGAACCTTTGGATAGCAGTTTGGCTAAGGATAGCAAAATAGGCAAACTCATATCCAGGCTACATATCATTTATAGAGATGATGAATGGTTGCCCTTTCCAGTGAAGAAGGATTCTGATGTAATAAATTAGCGCCAAGTGGTTGACTGGTCTTTTTTATGAATGACACAGTATTGGTCTCTTTTGCTGGCAGGTTTGAGCATTCAACTTCAGCAGTATTTGGATCAGCCTTGATGAGAGGGATCCCATGTTGAGAGGTCCATGCATTGTTTCCATTTCTGCCACCATGGATGTTTTGTTCATGAGTCTTGGGCACCAACACTGGGATGTCAGAGGACATAGGTTGGTTGTCATCTACTTGATGAGACATCTTGTCCACTTGGGTGCCTAATACCTCCTCTGTAGTGGATGCTCTCTGATGGGCATTCATGTGCATTAAAAACATTTCCACAATTTGTGTCTACTGCTATAAAAAATTAAAAATAATCCATAGAACTGCACTATACAAACAGTGAGCCCTAAGTTAAAACATAGACTATAGTTAACAGTACACTTATCAAAATGTGCTTTCATAATTGTAACAAAAGTACCACACCAATGCAAGGTATTAATAATCAAGTGGTATATGAGAATCCTGTATTTTATGCATGATTTTTCTGTAAACCCACAATTTCTCTAATAAAAAAAGAAAAGAAGGAAAAGAAAAAAAATATTTCTGCAGTTTGTGCCCACTGTTACAAATCCATCCATTTGCTTTTTTCTTTCAGACCTCCTTGTCTCCGAATTTGCAATCTTTCTCCTTCCAGGCCATGACCAACCAGGTGAGACATTTATCATCACTAATGAGTCTCTACATATTTTTACTGTTTCAAATTAGTTGTGTTGGCAATTAGCAGTGGAGTGGACATCACCATCCCAGAATCCTCAAGATTGGGGAATGAATTATGGACTAGAGTGGACTTACTGATATTCTACTACAGACTTATTGTGATTCTAGCAATGGAAGAAATTACTACATTGATGTGGAGCAGTGGTCACTGGAGGCTCTGGGGCAGGGAGAGGGAAAAACAGGTGTAATATGGGGGCTTTTTTGGGACTTGGGAAATTGTCCTGAATGACATTGCAATGACAGATATAGGCCGTTGTATATCTTCCCATAACCTGCAGAATTGTGTGTGAGAGAGTGTAAACTACAAGGTGAACTATGGTCCATGCTCAGTGGCAATGCCCCAGGATGCGTTTTTCAATTACAATGAATGTGCCACCTTAATGAAGGATGTTGTTTATGTGGGAGGGTGTGGGAGCTGTGAGGAGCGGGGCATATGGGAATCCCTATATTTTTTGTGTAACATTTATGTAATCTAAGTATCTTTAAAAAAATAAAAAAAATGCATATTTAAAAAACATTAGTTGAGTTGGATTTCAAATTTGGACTTGGGTGGAGGTAAGCTGTGATACAATGGGACACTGAGACAATAATGCACGAGAAAAGATAGTTAATTACCCACAGGTCCCAGGGAGAGAGGAGAGCCACAAGGAATCAATGGGAAGTGTGGTTGGCTCAGGTGGCTCAATCAGCAGGTGCTGAGCACACAAGTAAAGCAAGAAGGACGTAGGGACTTGTGCCTTTATTGTGGTCCAAGGTTGGAGGTTAGTAGATTTCCCAAGGGAGTCAAGATTGGTTAGTTTAAAGCAAGTGTGCATGCAGAGGTAAAGGGACTGGGAGTCCAGGGCGGTGGGGATGGTTAGCTTATCATTTGGGACTAGCTGTGGGTTTTGGGTGAGGCATGTGGGTGTTGTGGGTGTTGTGGGTGGTGGCCACAGATGTGGGTTTGAGCTCTGGGACAGTTTATGCTCCAGGGCTGGAAAGCTGTGTAGTAACTAGGCCAAAGATCAGTGTTCAGGCAAGTGGCTTAGCTGAAGTGAGATAGATACTGAGGCAGCACACAAAAGTTTGGATAGTTATGACACTTACCTTGGTCCAATTTTCTCTCCAATTTAAGTGGAATTATCAGGTCCACTGGCTGGCATGATTATTGGGAGCATTTTTACTATCCAGATTTTCAGAACCTTCCCTGACGAACTGAAGTGTTCTGACTGCACGTGATGGGCAATTCTGGGTGCGCGGTCACTTGATGTTTTATAGTGAAATACTCGATCTCTTTCAGGGTCCAGCTTATATTGGAAGCTGAGTTTTGAATGGTGTGTAGTTCTCTGCTGCAGATGGCATGGACTTGCTTCAGAACTCTACAGGTCCATGCTGAAACTCTCCTATTGGAGCATGCCAGAGGCTCCACACAATGTGTTTCTAATTCCATGAGATTTGCATGGTCGAATAGCACAAGTAGCAACAAATTGGAATTGCTGTAGAGCCCTTTCTTATTCAGAACCCTACTCAAAACTAGCTATTTTCCCCATATGTGGGTCACAGAAGTGTTTTCAAGTATGACATATGCTGCCTCCAAAACCTGAGAAGGCAGCATATTTTGTGCTTCTTTCTTAGTGGTATGAAGCTCAAGGCAATAGCTTGTCTTTTACTTTGGAGGGGATGTTTTAACCTGTCTAACTATTGGATCCCTAAGAACTTCACTGAAGTAGTAGGACCCTGAATCTTTATGGGGGCTTATCTCCCATTCTCTGAAGTACATGTACCTTACCAACATTTCCAGAGTACATTCCACTTCTTGTTCATCAGGTCTCACTAATTGTATTAGTCAGCCAAAGGGGTGCTAATGTGAAATACCAAAAATGGGTTGGTCTTTATAAAGGGTATTTATTTGGGGTAGAAGTTCACAGTTACCAGGCCATAAACCATAAGTTTCTTCCCTCACCAAAGTCCATTGTCATGTGTTGGAGCAAGACAGCTGCCGACATTTGCCCAGGGTTCAGGCTTCTGGAGTTCTTCTCTTCCCAGGGCTGCGTTTCTCTCCGGGGCTTAGCTCCTGTTTCCTCCACAAGGTTAGCTGTAGGCGATCAGGCGAACGGCTTGCTTCTCTTCTCCTGGGGCCTTCTTCCAAACATCAAAGCTGTTTCTCAAAGACTGCTTCAACTCTGTTCTTTGCCTTGCCTTTTATATTCAATTCCCCACCCACCAGGGGGTGGGGTTCAACGCCCTACTGACTGACATGGCCCAGTCAACGCCCTAATCATAATTCAATCATGCCCAGATTAACAGATTAGATTACAGGCATGATCCAATTATATTTTTGGAATTCATAATTACATCAAATTCCCCAACGGTTACACTAATATAATATTATTGATGTAGTAGACCAATGTAATCTTCTGTGGGATGTCCAGATGGTCCAGACTATATTATGACAGAGAGCAGGAGGATTAACCTGCCCTGGGGTAGGACCTCAATTGTATATCATAAATGTATCCAGTAAAAGTACATGTGTGTTGATGCCCATCTTGTGTAAATACAAGGTGTTTCTTATCCTCTTTCCTGATTAGTATTGTTAGGAACTCATTCTCTAGATCAATAAGCATTTACTGCATAACAAAGGCATGCATTAATATGCTCTAGTAAAGATAGCAAATGTTGCAGCTGCAATTGCAACCTCAGTTTGTTTAAGCTTGTGGTGGTCCACTGTCATGCACCATGATCCATCTGATTCTTGCAGACCAGACTGGCAATTAAGTTGGGCTGTGATGAGGATCACCACTCTGGTGCTCTTTTAAATTTTTGAAGCTGGCACTAATTGTTGCCACTCCTTTAGGGTTGTGGTATTATTTATATTTACTTTCTATGTCTGAGAGGTACAGTTTCAGGGACTTTCACTTTGCCTTCTTATTAAAATACTTCTAATTCTACAGATCAAGGAACCAATACAAGGTTTTCTGCCAACGTCTAGAATTTCTTAGAATATTAATTGATTATACATTTGGAAAGCCAGGAAAGACAGCTGAGAGTGACTGTGGCCCCATTTGACCCTCTATGAGATGGACCTGGGACAAGATCCCATTCATTATCTAACACCCATAAGCCCCTACTCTAATGTGAGGACCATGTTGGTGCTTATATTCCCTGGGTATCAAAATCAAATTGAACA
This sequence comes from Cabassous unicinctus, assembly GCA_029593785.1. NCBI lineage: Eukaryota > Metazoa > Chordata > Mammalia > Cingulata > Chlamyphoridae > Cabassous > Cabassous unicinctus. The sequence continues at coordinate 3,316 of JAQZBX010079644.1, read as the reverse complement.
TTGTGTACAAGAGACCACGAAAGGACTGGTTGCTTCCCTTTCCCCAATTTATGGTTACCCCATGTTCATGGCCGTAGGTCACTTTAGGGAAGGTCTGGGTGAATCACAACTGTATCATTTGCAATAATTTCTCAGAACTTCTCTTCAGTTGATGGGCTCTGTGTCTGAGAACTAGCTGAGGTCTAGACACCAGGTAAGAAATCATGACTTTACTTAGGGCAGTAGACCTCAGTCTAATTCTCATCCAACCTCCTTTTCTGATTTTATGTATATTGAGGAATATCCTTGGTGACTGCCCATCTATCTTGCCCTAAGAACACCATGCTCTATGAGTCATCTCCAAAGAGTCCTGTGGCCAGGCCCCTCTGGCTGTCCATTATGGTGATTACACCCTCTTGGCTTCTGACAATTAAATGCTGCCAACTGGCCACTGCTATTCATGAATCCTATTATCCCCATTGCTTCTAGGGCAGTAGTTCCATAGAATCACCTGTGGAGCTTAAAATCCAGATCATCAAGCTGTGGTTCTCAACCAGAGATGATTTTGATTCCTAGAAGACATTTGGCAATATCTGGATACATTCTTGATGGTCACAACTGAGGAAGGGATGCTATTAGCATCTGGTCAGGAGAGGACAGGGTAGCTGCTAAACACCCTATGATGTACAGGGCAGGGCCCACAGCAAAGAATTATCTGCTCCAAAATGTTAGTAGTGCTAAGATTGTGAAACCCTTCCCCATACTAAATAAATCAGAACTTCTGAGGGTGAGAGCCAGGCATCAGTCCTTTTAGAATATTTCCAGGTGATTCCAATGTGCAACAAAACCTGGGGATACTGGGACAGTGCCCCTACTGTCATCACTGGCTTGCCGAGGACAGCTGCTACAGAGCGCTCAGTGATGCTTCACCAGTGCATCCCTTATTGCCTGGGTAAATAAAGTATCCTCCAGGACGCTCCTGAGGACACAATCAGCTGGTGGATTTTCCAGTGGTATATAGAGGACTCATTCTAGCATTCCTGTTCTCTGAATCTTTTGATGTCTTCCTCCTGTCTTCTGTGTTAGTACTGGTGCCTTTATTTCATTTAATGGAGGCCGAAGCTTTTCCCAAGCTTCTAAGTCAACCATGGAGTATATTAAACCCCGCTCGGGGGTCCCTGTAAGAGTGTTAATTCCTGTATCATGGGAGAGTACCTCCATGTGAACACATTTTTCTTTATCTAACTTTACATTCCGTCTCATTGATACAGTATTCTCAGAATCCGTTCCCAGGCATTCTCTCCCAATTCCTGCCAGTATGGATTAGCCAGGCCTTGTAGTTCTTTTGGCATACAATCCCATTCCTCCCTTAGCAGACACAGCACTTTCCCAGGTAGTTGAAGCAGAAGACAGAGTTTGACTGGTTATTGGTCTGGTGGCTGGAAGGGAGGTGGGAGCAGGTTTCAGTGAAAAAGTTTTGCCTTTTAAGACACATACTCAATTTTGAGATTTCTACCTAGACGTCAAGCAATAGTCCACTTCTACAGGTCCAGAGAGTTCAGGGTAATCCAGGGGCTCAAGGTTCTTAAGTGCCCTTAATGATATCTCCATTCCAAATCTCAGGGCCCCACTCTTTTCTAACTTTAGTGTAGGAGACTTGCCTCAACTATAAATTCAGCCTTCTCTGAAATTCTGTTAGTCTCTCATTTAAGTGTCATGCTTGCTTTTTCATTTTCAATTCTTATCCTCCAGTTATAGGGGAAGAGTATCTCTTTAAAGGACCACCATAGAAACTCTCTGATGGTCACACTTTGCTTTAAATTGATTATTGATTATCCCGAGCCTATTATTTTCCCCCTTCAAGGCATCAATGGCGTTTATCAACCATCACTAAATTCAACAGTCTTTGTAATATTGTTCAAATGCCAGATATATTGCACCAGGAAGTACATCCCCTTCCATTTGTATTTTGTCCCAGTTCACAAAAGTTAAAAATCTTTTTTTTTTTTTTTTTTAAGTATCGGGGCCCAGGATTGAACCCGGGTCCTCGTATGCGTGAAGCCGGGGCTCAGCCACTGAGCAACATTGACTTCCCTGAGTTGGTTTTTTCATTTGTTTGCTTGTAGTTTGTTTTTGTTTTTAGGAGGCCCTGGGGACCGAACCCAGGACCTCCTATGTGGGAAGCAGGCCTTCAACTGCTTAGGCCGTATCTGCTCCCTGAGCATCTTAACAGTACTAGGGATCATCACTACTCCTACTGCTATTTCTGGGGTCTTTTTTTGCAGCTGGTCAGAGAGTGATCTGACTTCAGAGCTCCTAGAACCATTCTGGTAGTAACTGTCTTAGATTAGGTTTTCTAGAAGCAGATTCTGAGATGGAGATGTAGGACATATGATCTATTGACATGGGCCTCTCAGGAGAAAAGCAAAGCAGCTAAGCAAGTACATGGTCTCAACTGAAGTCTTGCTTCAGTCTTTTCTCATGGGAAATGAATTACACTATAGAACTGGGCTCCATTTTCTCTTTGGCTGTGGCTGTACTTGTGGGTGGTACATAATTCTACATATGCGGTGACTCCTGTTTAGCTAAGGAAAAAAAAAACCTGTCATCCATTAATAGCCAACATTCACAACAAGTGGGCAATTGTTGCACCAGCCATCAAATAGTTCTAGGTTTGCCACCAACAGTGTCCATGACAGGACTGTAAAATTCATGGTTGTGAGAAAAGTCCACCCCCCATGATAGAAGATGAAAATGCTAAGTATTGATTTTTCTAATCTTCTTTGCATCTAAAGCATGAGCACTTGACTTACTCTACCAATAAGACATATCTACATTGTATTTGGGGGATAGAAGTACATCTCACTGGTGGAACCCAGATCTTGCACCCTACTTACTGCCACTATCAAGACCACCACTTCTGACATAACTAGCAAGGAGGATGCTTCTCATTTGGTGATCATGGTCACCGTTTCATCAGCAGACTGTTTGGAGCATGGTTTTAGATATTTTTCTTAGCTTCAAAGATTTAATCTGATTCTCCAATCCTTCCAATAATTTTGTGGTCATTTGTGCACCTATTCTAATTTCTTTTATTGAACTCCTTTCTTGTTTAACTGAGTAGAGTTAACTACTGTTGCTTACATATAAGAATATTGAGAGAGTAAGAAAGATAAGAGGAAATGTGTACACAAAATAGACAATATTGAAAAATCTTTCTAGTTAAACTTGAGATGTTTTCATTCCAGATATGACATAGAGGGGAGAAGATAAATTATTTTTTTAGTATTGGAGTGGAACAGCTGCTGACTAGGTGTCAATGACTGTAGACGTTTGG
>JAQZBX010079643.1:0-13951 GCA_029593785.1 Cabassous unicinctus | reverse complement strand
ATTTAATTATATATTTGAATTTGGTTAAAAGGGACAATTTTAGATTGTATATATGTTACTAGTACAATTTAAAAATAAGTTTGTAGAACCCAAACAGTGAACTCAAATGTAAACTACAGACTATAGTTAATAGTATAATTATAATAACACTGTTTCATTAATTGTTACAATGTTTTGTTACAATTGTTACACACTCATACAAAGCTTTAATAATAGGAAAGATTGCATGTGGAGAAGGATGTATATAAGAACTCTGAATTTTCTACATGATTTTTTAGAAAACCTAGAACACCTCTTATAAAAATTTGAATACAAAAACAGGTTTGAAGCAAATAAAGAATTGCCTGTATGAAAAATCTGTGTGGATAAAATAGAGGTGAAAATAATTTGTAAGAAATTGAGAAAATAATAATTCAGTACAACCTCAAGAAGAATCTGTTAATATGTGTTTGGCACAACCAATAGTAAAATATGTGTCCAACAACAAGAAGTTCAGTTGGACAAATTTAATTTGATAAAATGCAAACTGCTTAAAATTTATGGTTATTCCATTATATTATACAAGTACTTTGTAGGAAATTTTTTAATCCATCATCTTTATTGAACCAGAAGTATCAACAGTGCACATCACTTACTTTCGTGAAATTAGCCACAATCAGTTCTGTGAATTTTTGGCAGAAATTGAATTTAAACGTACTTACATGTTCTACCATACAGAAGATTGATGACCTCAAACTGGCAAAGACATATTGTGAGTTTTTGGACTCAAGGCAAGAATCAAATTTTTCCAAGTGAGTACAGCCCTAAGTCACTGTTATAAAATGCTGAATGCAGCAAAAGCTAATAGTGAAAATTATCTTTTGCTGCAGACTTAATAATGTTTCTTTATGAATTTAACTTCAAATGAGAAAACAATACAGTGCTTATTTGTAAAACTTATATTACTGTAAAGTTATTTCAACCCCTAATATCCTCTCTTGTGCCTCTTGGGCTGAAAATCCTAATATATTTACTATTTGAACTTTCTTAAAAAAAAAAAAATGGTTGCTGACTCCTGGCTGAAAACAATAATAATACCACTGTATTATGTGTCATCGCATACTAAACTGAAATTATCAATCATTAATTGAACACAAACAAAATTAACCAAGTACTTTTTGTATGTATGTCTTAATCAAGAGTTTTCAGTAAGCAGTTTTCCAAATATATGTGGAAAGAATTAAAGAAGAAAATTAGAGATACAAACAAACAGTAGTAAAGAAAATAATACAGGCCAGCTTGCTTTGAAAGTGAAAGAAATAATATATGATGAAAAGTGGTCTTTAAACCCCAATATTCTGGCAAAAAGCTGATTGAGTAAACTACTTAGCTGCAAAGACAGGCCACCTTTCTGGGAAAAGGAAGACTAACTTAGATTACAGAACCTAGAGCCATGGAGAATTATTCCCAAGTCTCCAGATCAATAGGAATAGTAGTCAACAAGTCATACAATAAAAAGAGCACACGTATCAACACCTGGACCTAATTTAGATGCCCACATCCCAGACTTCAAGCAAATACTGAATCAAAATATCTAGTGAGACTCTTGGAACAGGTGCTCTATAGGAGTCCAGGCATCACATAAGTTCATCTCCTGAGACCATCTGTTGTGAGAAAGCCCCAACTGATTATGTGGAGAGAATGACACCTGCTCAGCTGTCTCAGCTGCTATAGTGCCAGACACCCAAAATGCCAAGATTACACCTAACTGTGTAAGTGATGGTTACCCAACATCATCAGATCCCAGTTCGTGTTTCCATATCCCCAGTGATCCCCACAGTGCAATTTGCAACTGGTTTGTTCAAGACTCAGTCAAAGCCTACAATACAGCATTTGAGGTCAACCATCTGAGGATTTCCTTTCCATGGTCACTGGACCCCAGAGAACCAAATCATAGGCAGAGATGTTGAGACACCAATGGCACCTGGGCATCTTCAGTTTATCAGACATCATGTTTTATGTTTGTATGGGCTTTCAGAATTGGAAAACCTGGGAAATTTCACCTAAAATTTTGATTTGGTTGCTTCTCTGGAAAGCAGTCATTCCCACTGTGCTGAGTAGACACTGTCACCGGCTCCTTGAGGTAAACAGTGTCTACCTTGTTTAGATAGGGCCTGTGCTCTCTGTCTGTCACAGGTCTGCTTCTTCCTGCAGGCTCCTCCACACTGTGACCAAGGCTGCTTGAGACCAGCACACACCTGCCCTATCTCATGCAGGCACATGATCTGCTGCTCCTGAAAGGCTTTTTTTCTGCCATCTTTGGACCAGGGAAAGGGTGGAGAGCAGAGGCAGGTTGACAAAACCTGAAAGCCAAAATGAAGTATATACACTTGGTCTGGGCACAAACTGTGTTTTGCGAATCTTGATGCTAGCTGTGATAATGAATGAGTGTTTGTGAGGAAATAGTGATTGACTGTTAGAGGCTAAAGGAGAGGCTCTCTAACCCCTGAGTCTAGTAGTCTAATATAATGACTTCACTGAACAGAATCAAAATTCATCAGGCACCTACAACGATGCCAGGCAGGGCACTTTTTTATTTTTCAGAAAAGATGTACTCCCATTTTTAACAAGAGTCAATTGACTAATTCAGAGCCACTTTGACTTCCCTTAAACACATTCATTGTAGAAATTTGGAGGGAACTGGAAATCATGGCTTGATCCTAACTCTAGGCTTTTACCATGGAGTTTTATTTGTTCCCAGACAGGTTAAAATGATCACTTTTGATGTTATGAGAACTATAATGAAAGATATGAATACTAGAGACAACCCAGTGTGAGCAACATAATAATAATATAAGATTTCAAAGATTAAACAGCACAGAGAGCAGAAGGGAGGTAATGATCAATAAAATATCTCTGTAGAGTTTTCCACAACTGAAGGAGCTAACATTTGTAATTGAAACAGCGCTACCAGAACTCAGAAAAAAAAAAGACTGAAACCACGTAAAGTTGCATTTATATCGAAATTTCATGGAGGCATAGATGTCATTTCTTAGAATGGTTTAGGGTTCTTAACCATAAATCTAGAAACAAGAATACAATAATAGAAGGCTTTCAAAATTTGAAGGATAATTATTTCCAACATAGACTCCTATACCACATCAAATTATCCATCAAGTATGAGGGTAAATTTTCGACAAACTTCAAAACTACACACATGATACACCCTGCTCAAGAGGCTTCTAGAGGATGTGCTCCACCAAAGGGGAGAATAAACCAGGAACAATGTACATATTTAATCCTGGAGAGATTAAAAAAGAATCCCAATAATGATAACAAACTGAGATTTCAGGATGACAGCTCTACAATAGATGTAGAAGTCTATAATCCAGATTGCACCACTGATACTCAAAAATGTGACTGAAGAAACAGATATATATTGAAGACATATGTTCAGTACACCTGCTTGTTTTATTTTCATTTTAATAAACTATTTTAATGAAGTATAATTTACATATAGTGCATTGCAAAATAGTATTCCGTTAAACCTGAAGTTGGAATGCTCATATGAACTTGGCCCAGTGTCTTTCTGACCTTAACTTTCCTTGATGCGTATAGCACCTTCCCCCTCCAAGGCCATTCGTTGAAATGGGCCAGATACATTTATTTTACCACGCAGAAATATTTTGCATTTACCCATAGCTTAAAATTGATGTTAGGGAAAATGACATAAATAAAAAACACAAAGAAACATATATTAAAGATAAGTTTGTCATTACAACTTCAAGTTTTAAAACTAAGCAGTGTGTTGCTTAGTACTATATGCTGAGATAAATTTATTTTAAAATTTCAGGAGGACATTAGCATAATATCAGGATAATGGTTACATTGTTAGTGTGGGAGGAAGATGAAATAAGGGATACGCACACAGCAGCCCTCTGATAATGATGATGCTTTTTTCAGTAACATAGATGTTGGTAAATTTTTTAATTATTCCTTATATTTTATATGAAAATTGTGTTCATATGACAACTTAAGTAAGAAAGAATCAAGAGGTAACTCTTAGCAATATATATAACTAGGCTACGTTTCATTTTCACAAGAAAAGTTTTATGGGTACAATCATATCATAATGATCTGTCCTCCTTTATAAGGCACTGCCCTCGTACTCTGGGGGATTATTGCCACTCTATTAGAGAATGTAGTAAGAACCTAGGATGGAAATTCAATATTCTTTTGGTTATTGTGTGGGTCTCCACCCACTTAGACAATGCCCTGTGAACACATGAACATATTTGTATGACTTAGAAGCATGCCCCTCATGCACCCTTCCCTTCACATCACCCTATCACCGACACCCCGTATCAGCAATCTTCCCTTGCCATAGTTGTGACACTTTTGTGATCAAAAGTCTCCCCAAAACTAAGCAAAAAACAAAAATTAACCAAATTAATAAGAAAATAATATGGACTCTCTCTAAGCCAAACTTAGCCTATAAATTCACCCCATGGGCCAATACTATCAAAGATAAGCCTCTGTGGCAATAAGGGATTATTCCCAAGTGCCAACTAGTGATGCATCTGGAAAAAGACCTTGACTAAAAGGGGAAAATAGTGAATACAAATGCATTTTATGTTTAATATAATTCACTTATGCATGTCACAGCAGGGTCTCATTGACTGCCACAATAAACAGTGCCTCAACAAACAGGGCTCATAAGGGCTCTGGAGAAATCTAGACACCATAAGTGGGGCAGAATATCTCAGGAATTTGGCAACCTGTCAGTGTGCATTATTTTGGAATATATGCTCCCCAGTATAATAAAGTTAGACTCATTTATAATTTCCAAACTCATGGCTTTTCTACCCCTTTTATTTGAACCTATAATTAGCACTATATTTGTAAACTATACGTACCAGAGACCTAAATCTTTGGTCTATTCATATGCCAGTTGAGCCCTGAATCTCAGCAGAGTTGCAATATCTACTCTTCATTCATTGGACTTACCCAGTACAAATAAAAAATGAATAGTGATGGACAATGCCCATCCCTGAAAAGAGAGAGTATTTACAACTGCAAGCAAGGAAAATCCACCTATCTGCCCCATGAGATCTAAATCCCTTGTCAATCAGAAACAGAGTGGACATCACCATCCAAAAATTCTCAAGATTGTGGAATGAACAATGAACTAAAGTAGACTTATTATTCTATTATTATTCTATTATAGACTTATTATTATTCTAGCAATGGAAGAATTGTATCATTGATATTAATGCAGTGGGTACCAGAAATTCTGAAGCAGGGAGAGTGAAGAATAGGTGTAACATGAGCACATTTTGGGTACATTGGAATTGTCCAGCAGGACATCGCAATGACAGATACAGGCTATTATACGTTTTGTCAAAACCTATAAAAATCTATGGATAAATTGTAAACTATAATGTAAACTACTGGCCAATGTTAATAGCAAAGCTTCAATATGTGTCTATCAGTTGTAACAAAAGTACAACATTAATGAGAGATGTTGTTAATGTGGAAAAATGTGGGAGGGGATGGGTGTGGGGTATATGAGAATCCCTTATATTTTTGATGTAACAGTTATGAAATCTAAAGCTCATTTAAAAATTTTAAAAATTTTATAAATTAATCAAAATATTATACCTTTTGAAAGTATTCACAGATAAACTGAAATTAAGAGAGTGTGCCATTAAGATACTGGCCCTTCAAGAAATACTAAAGGGAGTTCTGCAGGTTGAAAGGAAAAAACAAGAGAGATAGAGAGCTGGGAGAGACTGTAAGAACAACTAAAACAACAAAAAGAGAAATAAAAACAACATAAGATATACATAAACACAAAGAAAATATTGCTAATGTAAGTAATTCCTTGAGAGTAACAACACTGAATGTTAATGGATTAAATCCACCAGTCAAGAGACACAGATTGGCAGAATGGATAAAAAAATATGACCCATCTATATGTGACTACAAGAAATCCACCTTAGACCCAGGGATTCAAGGAGGCTGAAATTGAATGTCTGGAAAACAATCTGACAAGCAAACAATTGTCAAAAAAGGGTGGTAGTAGCTATTCTAATAAAGACAAAATAGACTTCAAATACAAAACAATAGTAAGAGAAAAAGACAGACAATATATATTAGTGAAAGGAATAATCTTCAAAGAATAAAGAACAATCATAAACATTTATGCACCTAACAGGGGTGCCGCAAAATACATGAGGAAACACTAGAAAAACAAAGTGGAGAAATAGATGCCTTTGCAGTTATAGTGGGGGACTTTAATACACCATTATCACCATCAGACAGAAAATCTTGACAAAGAAACAATAAAGAAACAAAGACTTTGGGTAACACATTAGAGGATCTGGGCCTAATAGACATACACAGAACACTACACACAAATACTGGGGGATACACATTCTTCTCGAGTGCACATGGATCATACTCCAAGATAGACCTCATGCTAGGCCACAGAAAAAATCTCAATGAATTCAGAAAGATTGCGATTCTACAACATAATTTCTCAGACCACAATGGAATGAAATTGGAAATCAGTAAGGTCCAGAGAACCAGATTAGGCCCAAAAATATGGAAGTTAAATAACACACTCTTAGAAAAACAGTGGATCAAGAAGGAAATCTCAAAAGATATCAGTAGCTACCTTGAAATGAATAAAAATGACAACACAACATACCAAAATCTATGGGATGCAGCAAAAGCTGTACTGAGTGGGAAATTAATAGCCACAAATGCATATATCAAATAAGAAGAAAGAGCTAAAATCAAAGACCTAACGGCACAACTGGAGGAATCGGAAAAACAACAGCAATCTAACTGCAAAGGAAGTAGAAAGAAGGAAATAACAAAAATCAGAGCAGAACTAAATGAAATATAAAATAAGAAAGCACTTGAAAAAAAAAATCAAAACCTCGTTGTATTAGTCAGGCAAAGGGGTGTTAATGTGAAATACCAAAAATGGGTTGGTCTTTACAAAGGGTATTTATTTGGGGTAGAAGTCCACAGATACCAAGCCACAAAGCATTATGTTTCTTCTCTCACCACAGTCCATTGCCACGTGTTAGAGCAAGACAGCTGCCAGCGTTTGCCAGAGTTTAGGCTTCTGGGCTTCCTTTCTTCCCAGGGCTGTGTTGCTCTCCAGGCTTAGCTCCTGTTTCTTCCAGAAGGTCAGCTGTAGACGATCAGTCAAATGGCTTGCTTCTCTTCTCCTGGGGCCTTCTTTCCAACATCAAAATTGCTTCTCAAAAGACTGCTTCTCAAAACTGTTCTTGCCATGCCTTTTATATTTGATTCCCCACCCACAAAGGGGTGGGGCTCAATGCCCTAATCATAACCTAATCATGCCGAGATTAACAGATCAGTTTACAAGCATGATCCAATTATATTTTTGGAATTCATAATTACATCAAATTGGCCAACGGTTACACTCCACCCTCTGAATTCTAAAAATACATTACAATATTTAAAAAACGTTAAATCAGTAATAATTCAACTACAAAATCATATCATAATCATTTTAAAGAAATACAGTTTGTCTTCAGGCAAAATCCCATCTACTGTAGACCTCTGAAACTTACAAAACCATTTAACTGCTTTCAATACACAAATGGAAAGACAAAGGATAAACATTTTCAATATCATAAGGAGAAATTGGGATGTTAAACATGTGTCATGGATCATCTATAGTTCAGTAAACCTGCAGGGCATCATCCATTTGATTTCAAAGTGTGATGGTCATTCTTTTTGTGTGTTTGTGTGTGTGTGTGTGTGTGTGTGTGTGTGTTCTCATTGTGGTTTTAGTTTGCATTTCTCTGATGACTAATGATGTTGAACAACTTTGTGTCTTACAAGAGTTTTGTATTTAAAGTCTATTTTGTCTGATATTAGGAGAGCTACTCCCGCCCTTTTTTGCTTATTGTTTGCTTGTAAAAGTATTTTCCAGCCATTCAATTTCAGCCTCATTGAATCCCTGGGTCTAAGGTGGGTCTCCTGTAGGCAACATATACATGGATAAGGAAATATGATCCATCTATATGTTGCCTACAGATGATAGTCATTCTTAAGATGATGGTTTCTTCTCCTTGGGGCCACATGGGAACCCACCCTTTCCACAGGCTTGCCCAAGAGCCATTTTCTTGGTTCCACCCTTATCAAGCATCTGGGTGTCAACCAAGCTCCAGACCGCACCCTCCAAGACTGTTGGGGTGATTGCCACACCTTAACCAATCTTTGGGTTGGAGTCTTAGCCCCACTAGTACAGTGAGGTGAAGACAACATTCCCCCTAACCATTGGCATACAGGTTCAACCCTCTCAGAGCAACGGGTTGAACACCTTGCCTTCTCTAATCCATGGGGGATAGGTACACCCCTCTCAGACCTATGGGGTGTTGACCTTAACTGCCCTAATCTTTGAGGAATGTGATCCACCCTCCCTGCACCCAGGGGTGGCAAAACTCTCCCAGAACATGAGAAGTATTCCCAATGTCGCCACAGTTATTCAGCATTGTACTGGAGGTCAAACCAGAGCAGTCAGGCAACAAAAAGAAATAAAACCCATCCAAATTAGAAAGGAAGATGTAAATCTTTCACTATTTGCAGATGACATGATCCTATATATAGAAAGAAATTTTTTTTAAAAAGTACAACACAGCTACTGGAGAAAGTAAGCAAATTGAACAAAGTGGCAGGGTACAAGATCAATATGCAAAAATTGGTAGTATTTCTAAGCACTGGTAATGAGCATTATGAGGAAAAAATCAAGAGATAAATTCCACTTACAGTAGCAACTAAAAGAATCAAATATCTAGGAATAAATTTAACCAAGGATATAAAGGACTTGTACACAGAGAACTACCAAACATTGCCAAAAGAAATAAAATAGACCTACATAAATGGAAGGACATTTGGTGTTCATGGATTGGAAGATTAAATACCATTAAATATTTCAATTCAATTATCCAAAATAATTTATAGATTCAGCAGAATCCCAATCAAAATTCCTACAGACTTCTTTACAGAAACAGGAAAGCCAATTATCAAATTTATTTGGAACAGGGGGTACCTGAATAGCCCAACCTATCTTGAAAAAGAGGAATGAAGTTGGAGGACTCATGCTTCCTGACTTTAAAGCATATTACAAAGCAATGGTAATCAAAACAGCATGGTATTGGCACAAGGTTAGATATGTTGACCAATGGAATAATATTGAGAATTCAGAAACAGACACTCAAACCTATGGTCAACTGAATTTTTGTAAGGCTGCTAAGACAACTCAACTCGGTTTGAATAGTCTATTCATCAAATGGTGCTGGGAGAACTGGATATCCACATGCAAAAGAATGAAATAGGACCTGTATCTCTATCCATATAAAAAATTAATTAAAATGGATCAAAGACCTAAATATAAGAACTGGGCTTATATAACTGTAGAAGGAAATGTAGGCATGCGTTTTCAGGATCTTGTGTTAGGTAATGGTTTCTTGTATTTTACTCCCAAAGCATAAACAACAAAAGGAAAAATAGATAAATGGGAAATCCTCAAAATTAAAAACTCTTGTGCATCAAAAGACTTTGTCACTTAAGTCAAAAGACCACCTACTCAAAGGGAAAAAAATATTTGGAAACCACATATCTGATAAGGGTTTAATATCCATAATATATAAAGAATCCTACAATTCGAAAAAAAAAAAGACAAACAACCCAATTAAAAAATAGACAAAAGTCTTGAATAGACATTTCTCCAAAGAGGTAATATAAATGGCTGAAAAGCACATGGAAAGATGCTCAACATCACTATCAATTACGGAAATGCAAATGAAGACCACAGTGACATATTTCACACCTACTAGAATGCCTGATATTTAAAAACAGATAACAACAAGTGTTAGGATATGGAGAAATAACAGCATTCATTCATTGCTAGTGAGAATTTGAAACAGTGCAGCCGCTGTGGAAGACAGTTTGGCAGTTCCTCAGGAGGCTAAGTATAGACTTATGACGCAGCAATCCACTACCAGGTATATACCCAGAAGAATTGAAAGTAGAGACTTGAATAGATATCTTCAGACAGGTGATCATAGTGTGCATTATTCTCAATTGCCAAAAGAAGAAAGCAACCAAAGTGTCCATCAGTCAATGAACAGATAAACAAAATAGCACTGAATTATATAGGTGAATGTGATTAAAGGGGGAAACTTTAAGTCATATATGTTTCTAGAATAAAAATTAAAAGATTATTCATAGGACTGTATAAAAATACATTGAACCCTATTGTAGATGTTAGACTATAGCTAATACAACTATAAGAATATTTTTAATGAATTATAACAAATATACAACACTAATACAAGGTGTTATTGTTGAGTGGTATGTGGAAAAATACAATTAATTAAACTATGGACAGTAGTTAATAGTACTATTGTAATAATTTTTCCTCAGTTGTAACAAAGGAAAATGTAGTTACAAATTAGTAAAATTACCTCAAATGCTACATCAGTATTAACAAATTTTCCACACCAATGCATGCTATAGGTAGTGGGATGGCATATGGAAATCCTGTTGTATATGGTGGGTGTGTAAAACCACAGACTCTCTATCAAATTTTTTTTTAATGATAAGAATATTCATATATATATATCTCCTTCTACAAGTGCAAGATATTCTCTTGGGTATATATTCAGGAATGGATTCTCTGGGTTATAAAATAATGCCAAATTCCCAAATTATTTTCACTTATTACCAACTACAATATAATATAGAACGTATCGACCACCTGGAGACTCAAACTTATTTTTTCATTATCACACCTCAAGAGCCATTTAATAGATTTTTTTCTAATCACCACCGTGAAATTTTAATACCACATAATATACAATATATCTGTTTATGTGTTGTAGCTATATATACAAAAATATTTTATTTATTCGGTTATCCACAGCCCATCTTCTACCACAGGATTCATTGTGTTATACAGTCCCATGCATTGTACAATCCATTCAAAGTGTACACCCAGTGGAAATCACTTTCATCAGAGTTGTGCAGTCAACTTTAGAATGTTTTCATTACTCCAAAAGGAAAAACCCTGTACCCCTTTATACACCCCCACTCTTCCTTAAAACTGATACATCTTCTTTCTCATTGCTGCAAAAATATTACAATGTTACTGTTAAATATAATCCATAAATTGTGTTAGTTGTAATTTTTCCAAGTATAACCATATTCTTAATAATTTGTAAAATAAGAACTTATACTATTAATTACCATCTTCTTATACTATTAGCCACAGTTTTCATCCACCACCAAAACCGCTATGTTATACAGTCCCTACATTATTCTCTGGCTTCCTTTAAATTGAAATATTACATCCCCAGACTACCTCTTTCAGCTACACTGAAGTAATATGAGAACATTCTCTCATGAAGTATAACAAATATATAATACTAATATAGGGAGTTAATTACCAGCTGGGGGGGAAAATACACCCAATGTTAGATATTGGTGATAGTCTGTAGTAACAATTGTTCCACATCAGTGCAAGGTGTTGGTGGTATGTACTGTATGGAAGCCCTGTAGATGGTATGCATGTTTATTTTGTAAATTCACAACTTTTACTATACACTTATTGTTTATGGATGTTCATGTATGAATGATAAATTTCAATAAAAAAGATAAGAAATATTTTTATTTGAATATATGTATAAGAATATGGTACAGGAAAAGAATATTATACCTCAAGAAAAAATTATTTAATACCCCCAAAATACTATTTTCACCACATTAGGGAAAACATTGTCTCCATTGAGAATATAGGCTGTAGATTATATCTTCTCCAACTTTGTCATGGTCTGGCATTTTTTCATTTTTTTCCCAATTGAATAGTTGTAAAATGGAATTTTCTTGTGGTCTTGATTTCTGATTCTCTGACAACTATTGATATAAAATCTCCTGATACATTTTATTGAGCATATTGCTTGCTCTTCTGTGAAATGTATATTGATCTATTCTGCCCATATAATTTTGGTTTGGTTGTGCCTTCCTTATATATTTGTAGGAGTTCATTACATATGTTTGTCATTGTGCATACCGTGAACATATTCTCTCAGCTCACACCGGATCACTTTACTTGCTATAAAGTAATCTTTGATAGGCACAAAAATATTAATTATATTATATTTATATGTGCATTTATTATCTTACATGGTTGATGCTATTTTTATTTTTGAACAATATTTACTGCATGAGGGTGAGAATTTTATAATTTCTCATGTCGAGGTCCTATACATTTTTGTTAAAATTAATCCTGAATACTCGATAATCTCTGATACAAATATAAATGGTATTGTCTTTTCAATTAAATATTGAGGTTGTTTATAGTTGATGTATAGACATGTAATTGAATTTTACACATTAATCCAGAATCTCCCTAAACTCTTCTTTTAGACTTTCTTTGTAAGTGATTATGTAAATGATTGTTTCACCCCACATTTTGATTCCTTACACTTTTAATATCTATTTGTTATCTTAGTGCTTTGGCTGGATTTCTAATGCAGTGATGAGCTCTTTGGGAATAATATGCATTTTGTCTTTTTCCTAAATTTAAAGAAAATGTTTCTAATGTTTTTCCATTTAGAATAACATTTATTCTTCCAATTTATATATAGACAAATTTTCTCAGGTTAGTAAAGTTTACTTCTTTTATAAGTTTATTATTTTTTAATCATAAAATGTTGTTGTGTTTATTGATTGTTTTTTTACATCTTTTGTGATAATAAGCTTTTTAATCTTTAAATCAGTTAATATGGTGAAAGTAATTTTGCAATTTCTAATACTAAATTATCTATGCCTACCTGATATGAACACAAATAATTCAAAGTGATTACTTTTAATTTTTTTTTATTTTTAATTCTTATTTTTAAAGAAGTTTAGATTACATAAATTTACATCAAAGGTATAAGCGAATCCCATATTGTAGGATTCAGTTTGCTAAAATGCAAGAGAATAGACACTCTTTTCTTAAATTCGTGCAATATTTACAAAAAATGTATTATCTCCTTACCCAAACATTGTAACTAAATAAAATCCACTAAAAATGCTTTGAATTTAAATTTTCTGAATTTAAGATAAAACTAGAAATCAACAGTATTTTGTCTAAAGAAATTAACTACATTGAATTAATATACCATCTAAATACTCCTTGATCTAAGAGGAAATTATTTGTAAAATTATAAAAATAAAACACATTATATAGAAAACTATGCAATACATTTAAACATAATTCATTAAAATGAAAACTGAAAAAAATATTTAGCAAATAAAGTTGGAAAAAGAAGGCTAACTAAATAACATGAGGATAGGAAATTAAAATAATTGTGATTTGAAAATGATATAGAACTCAAACCTCTAATGTTGTGAAGTAAAATTCTTAGCAAGTCTATTTAATGAAAAAAATTGCACAAAATTCTCATCTTTAAATATTAGAATGGATATATAACTACATCATTGAAAGGATTAAATTACTAATTGAATATAATATGCAACTCTGTTGTGATAAAGTTTCAAATCTAGAGGAAAATAAGGATTTCTACCAATACATAATTTGTGAAAATATCCCAAGAACATAAAAACTAATAAGACCTGTATGCATAAGGAATACTAGAAAGATCATCAAATATTTATTTTTAAAACTCTAGGACCAGATAATTTTGCACCAACTATAGAACATTTATTTTTGTTGCTTCATGATGGAATCATTCTTGTTTGAATGATTTAAAGGCATTATTGGTGCAATACTTGTTAGCATTGGTTTATATAATTATTTGGGCACAGCAAATCATTCACATTACAGTAGCACTTGCAATGGTCATTTGCAAAAATTGAATAGTGACATACTTGATTATGATTTGGATAAAATGCAGAACATAGAACATTCAGCATTCTC
>JAQZBX010079642.1:0-13948 GCA_029593785.1 Cabassous unicinctus | reverse complement strand
GAGAGAGAAAGAGCACAGATCACCAGCATTAGGAAAGAAAGAAGATATCACTAAAAATCCTATAGACATTGAAAGGATAGTAAGGAAATATTATCAACTCTATGTCCACAAATAAGACAATTTAAATGAAATCAACAAATAACTTTAAAAATACAGTTTACCAAAATTAACACAAAATGAAAGAAAAATAAGAATAGCCTTATATTTATAAAACAAATAATTTTATTATCAAAAACTTTCTGACCCAGAAAACTCCAGGCCCAGATGGTATTCCTCATAATTTCTAACAAACATTCAAAGAAGAGATATCACCACACAGACACAAATTCTAAATAAAAACAAAGATTCAGGGACTACCTCCCAATTCGTTTATGAAGCCAGCATAACCCTAATATCAAAACTTGGCAAAGACATTACCCCAAAAAATGTAAAGAAAAGAACAAAGTAACATCCCTCATGGACACAGACAAACATAGCAAACGGAATTCAACGTTATATAAAAGGGATGCTATACCATGACCAAATGGAGCTTTATCTTTAGAATGTAAGGTTGATTGAGTATTTAAAAATCCTAAAAAAGCACAGGATTTTCTTTTAGTTAGGCAAGCTGAAAGAAAAATAAATGTATAAATAAACATATAAATTCTAAAACAGATTAAGAGGAGCAACACTACCAGATAAAACATAATATATGTTACATGCTTTACATACTATATACATACTACATAATGTAATACAAAAACATAACTGATGATAAAATAATAACTAATTAATTAATAATTAAAATCAATTTGTATTTGAACAGGCAGTCAAATGAATGGGATGGAATGGAATGAAATGGAATGGAAAGGAATGAATGAAGAATTCCAGAAATAGATACAAATATGCATGGAAATTATTATATGATATACGATATACTTATTATATATTACATTATAATATATATATTATATAATAAATTTTGCATTTCAATATTGAATAAGTGGTGTTGAGACATCTAGCCTGCCATTTTGACAAAAAAATCAAGTTAATTGAAAATCTTATTCCTTACTCAAAGCAAATTCAAAAAGAAACAGAAATATAACTATTTTTTAAACTAAAATTATAAAAACACTCTAAGAAAAACTTGGAAAATGTATTTTATAATTTCAGTGTGAAGAAATCCTTTTTAAACAAGACAAACTCAGAAGCCATAAAATACTGGTAAATTTTACAACCTAAAAATTAAATACAGTAGAAAATAGCATTATAAAGTCAAAAGAGATATGACAAACTGGGAAAAAATATTTGAAAAATATATGGCAGCTCTTTGATATATAAACGCAAAACTATAAAACTTTTGGAAGATAACATAGGAGAAAATGTAGGTGACCTTGGGTTTGGCAATAAGTTTTTAGATACAACTACAAAAGCATGCATGACCCATAAAAGAAAATATTTATAAGTTTTACTTCATTAAAATTAAAAACGTCTGTTCCGTGAAAGACACTGTTAAGAGAATGAAAAGATAAACCACAGACTGGGAGAAAATATTTGCTAAACACATATCTGATAAAGGACTTGTATCCAAAATAGACAAAGAACTCTTAAAATCAACAAAAAGAAAACAAACAGCCCAATCTTAAAACGGGTTAAAAAATGTAATTAAAAAAGGTGAACAGAGACCTCACCAAAGAAGATATACAGTATATAAATAAGTATGTGAAAGATGGTCAACATCATATGTTATTAGGGTATTTCAAATTAAAATGACAATGAGCAACCACTAAACACTATCTGAATGGCTAAAATCCAAAAAACTGACAATACCAATTGCTGGCAAGGATAAGGAATAACAGAATGTCTCATTAATTGCTGGTTGAAATGCAAAATGCTAAAACCACTTAGGAAGACAGTTTGCAATTTCTTTCAAAGCTAAACATAGTGTTACCATATGATCCAGCAATCAAACTCCTAGATATTTACCCAAATTTATATCCATAAAATTACCTGCACATGAATGTTTATAGCAACTTTATTCATAATTACTGAAAACTGGAAGCACCCAAGACACGCTTCAAATGGTAAATGGATAAACAATCTGTGGTATATCCATACAATGGAATATAATTCAGCAATAAAAGGAAATTAGCTATCAAGCCATGAAAAGACATGGAAGAAACTTAAGTGCACAATATTTAGTAAAAGAAGCCAATCTGAGAAGGCTACACACTATATGAGTCCATCTATATGATATTCTGGAAAAAGCAAAACTTTAGATCAATGATTGCCAGATATTTGGGGGGAGGAAGGAAGAGATGAATAGGTAGAGCACAGGGGATTTGTAGTGCAATGAACCTATTCTAAATGACAATGTAATGGTGAATACATGACATAACGCATTTGTCAAAACCCGTAGAACTGTACAATGCAAAGAATGAACATTAATGTAAACTATGAACTTTAGTTAATAATATATATTCACTTTAGTTCAGCAAATTTAACAAAAGTACTACATAAATGCAAGATTTTAATAATATAGTAAATTGTACAGAGGATTGAAAGAGTATATTAGAACACTGTACTATCTGCTCCATTTTCTGTAACTTAAAACTGCTCTAAAAATAAAGTTTATTAATTAAAAAATTTAAACTCAGTAGAAAATAGCAATATAAAGTCAAAAGAGATATGACAATTTGGGAAATAAATATTCACAATATATATGGCAGTTCATTGATATTAAAAGAGCTCTTGCAAATCAATAAGAAAAATTTCCACGTCCATATAGGTAAGAAATGGACTATGGTCATAAATAAGCATTTCACAGAAAATAATATTAATAAAATGGCTAACTTAAGAAAAACTTACTCAACTTCCTTCAAATTATAATAATGCAAATTAAACAAAGATAAGATAATTATCTTAGCAAGTACCTTATCTGGCAAAGTAAATATGTCCCATAATGTACAATGTGGTGATGGTGTTTGGTAAAGAATATTCTCCTTTTTGGTGGGAACATAAATTGTTATCACTTGTTTGGAAGGCAATTTGACAATATCTGTCAATATAAAATTCATATGACTTTTGACCCAATAATTCCACTTCCAGAAATTTACATTACAGATTCATTTATACATTTTTTTCATTATTTTTAAAGAAGCTTTCAATTACATAAATATTACATTTTTAAAAGTTCATAAGAAATGAAATTTACAACAGCATTGTTCGTAGTAACAAAGGACTGCATAAAAATAAATATCCATCTATGAGGGATTGAATAAATAGATTATGGGCTAAATGGAATATTCTGAACTATTAAAAAGACTCAGATTGGTCTTCTGATGCTGATATGAGAAAGTGTCCATGACATATCATTGGTTAAAATAGCATGTGGTAGGAGAGATTATGACATGCGCTCCCATTGGATAAAATAATTTGTGATAAATATGTGTGTACATATATACTTATTATACATACAGGTATGCACAGAGATATTTTTACTACTGTATATTTATAGACAGTTTTGGAACAAATATACAAAAAAATAGGTGACTATCACCTGTGTAGAGAATGCTGGAAAACTGAGGGTCTGGAGTGGGAGAAACATTTCCTGAAAGTAAAAATTCTTTTGTGTTGTTTAAATATATTTTAAAATGTGCATACATTATTTAAAAATCTTCCAGTTCAAAAACTTAATGAACGGAGGTCAATCAATCATTTCTTGCATCCATAAAAGAATAAATTTTAAAAATATATAGTTCTTTGATGTATGCTTTATGTAAAGAAAACTAATCACTTGATCAAGCTATGCTTTTTTCCCTATATTTTAGAAAGATTTCTCAGTTCTTACTATGTGCTAGGCCCAATGTCTGATACTTAAAGGACAATAAAAATGGTACCTACACTACACTTGAGGAGCTCACAATTCATTGGGAGGAGCTCACACCCACAGGCTCAGAGGAAGACGGCTGTCCTGGATGAGGTCTAAATGTTTAGGAGAGCCCGTTTCTCCCAAGTCCAATAGCAAGAACTTTACACTCAATTCAGCAACCCTGCTCTACAGTCTTTACATATCTCTTTGTGACTCTCAACATCTCTGACAGCTGATGTCCCCCCATTTATCTTCCAGGGAAGATACCAAGTAGAATTCTTTTAACAAGTGTTAATTAACCATCTTAGTATCTATCCATTGACCTTCTAAGAATAATTTCAATTTCGTAATACATTACACTTTTTCCCATTCCCACTCCCTTGGCTGTGCTGTTCCTTCTGCCTGGAATGTTTTACAACTCTGGTCTCCTTTGTCTGACTAACTCCTACCCAACCTCAAACATTGTTTCAGGCGCCTAACCTCCAGGAAATCTTCTCTGATTCTCTACCACATCAGTTAGGTTGAGAACCTTCCTCCATGTTCTTACAGCTCTTCCCACCTTGCAAATAACTATTTACTTGTCAAGCTCAGGTACAGATTTACTGTTGTATCCCTGGTGCCTGAAATAGAATAGGAACTCAATGACTGTTTGATGAATTCAAACTGTGGATCGCCGCTGTTCTCCCCTGGATTCTCCCAGCTTAAGGTACAGAACTGAGCTTGTGATTGTTTTCCCTGCATGCCCTGCCCCCACCACATCCCTTCCCCAAATATAAGACATCATACTCACTTATCCAATGACATCCCAGGGAAGGCAAACTTGCCCAGGCAGATGCAACAGACAGTGCTCAGGGGGATCCGCTGCAGCTGCACACAGCTGAGCATGATGAAGTCATATTTGCAAATCAAGAGAGTCTTCTCTGTGACCAGCACAAGCCTCTCCTTCTCATTGTTCCAGTGATCTATCCTGTAGGAATAATCACAGAGAAGAAAAGTCGAAGGTTAGTATAGCCTCTCCAAGTTATGGATAATAGAGTTCACTGAAGACTCTCTCCTAACACAGAAGAAGATGAAGTTTGATCACCTCGGAAAAAGGAGGGCCTGAGAAATATACCTTAGGCCACTTTCTCTCAGTCAGGCTTCATGACAAAGAGAGGAGGGAAAGTGGAAGGTCATGTGAAAAAGCTTTATGGTCATGGAGCTCAAAGTGGATTACCCACGACCTGGAATCTGTTGTTTCATTCTCCTCCATACTTTCCCAGTTCTCTAGAAGACATTCATGGAGCCCGTCTTCCTCTAAGGCAAGAAAAACATGACTTTTTTCCTAATCCCTTTGTACTCAGTCTGTACCACACACTTTACAGGGAGTACTAACTTATGCTAATCTCCAAAGGTCACATTGCTGCCTGAAGGTAAAATGGGGACCTGGACAACTGACTCCTAAACCGCAACTCTTTGAGCTCCTCCAACCATTTCCTTGTGGAAGAAATATAGTGGAGCAGGTGAAGTGGGATTCCTATGAGCCAAGCACAGAGAAGTCGCCAGCTAAGTGTTTACTGAATTGCTGTGTTTCAGACTTGAGAAACTTTCAGAGCATACGTAGAAAATTCTGACCGAGAACGAACACTGTCTTCTACTGCAAGAACAAGAAGGTATCAAAACAATGGCTGTCATTAAAAGGAACTGATCATGCTTTGTAATTCCTCTCACCCATAGCATTTTTGCCATCTATTTACAACAGCCTGTAAGATATAGCATTTCTCAACTTAAACAGAATTGTTTCAATAAGTGTTTTGTCTTCCCTGAAAAACTGAAAAGGATGATTTGTGACTGATTCATACCTGAATCTTCAGTACCCAAAGGTAACCTAATGTATAGACAATATGGGTACTCCACTCTCTTCTATTCTCTACATCATAATCCCAGTGCTATTCTTAAAATATAAACTGAGTCATATCACTTCCCTGTTCATTTAATTAAATAGCATCCCACTGATCTTAGGATGGAATCCAAAGTCCCGGAAATGTACTACAGAGCCCTGTATAGTCTAGTCTCTGCCCATCTTCCCAGGTTCATCTCCAGCTGGCCAAGAATGCTCATTGTTCAAGTCATGGTTTAAATGACTCTCATTCCAAGAGGGTTTCTTAAACTCCTATATAAACTTGGCCCCTTATTATGCTCTCTCAAAGTATCCTGATCTTTCCTCCTTTGTGGCGCTTATCAACATTTATAAAAAGGAATGATAATCAAAATATTTAGTTTTAGGTTTGCATAGGCACAACCAATCAGGATGTACACAGCAGAAAAGAATGAATACACATGCAGTGCATAGGACAATGCCAGTGAGTATGGGCTGAATATCAACCCTGTGTGTAAGTGTGTGTATGTGTATATGAATTCCATGAGGGCAGAAAACGTGTCCATTGGGCTACTCACTCTGTCCATCCAGTTCCTGGAGAATAGCTGCACCAAAGAAATATTTGTTGAGTGAATAAATAAATTCCAATCATGATTACTTAGAGGCCTTTGAGCCAAGCACAGAGAAGTGAGGTGAGGGGATGGGTAGAAACTTCCAGCTCTATCATTTACTAACTCTGTAATAGGACTAGTCTTTTAACCAGTTTGTGGCTCAGTTCCTTATCTGTGAAATGGAGACAATCCTAGTACTCACAGGTATGAGAAGAGGACTGATTCACAGTCAGTTCTCTGTACATAAACTGTTATTAATACCAGTGGGAATCTAAATCAGTAAGTGACTTTGGAGAACTCAAATACACACCACTCTTCAGCATAGTCTAACAACAGACAGGCAAGACGAAGTTAGAAGTTGAAGCAGAAGATGGAGGAAAAGTAGGATAAGATCATTGATTGAGGCTTTATCTATATGTCAGCCATTATGTAGTTATAAGTATTATCTCTAAACCTCAACCCAACCCTGTAAAGAGGGTTACGTCTAAAGTTACTCACCTACACTATGACTGTAGTTAGTGGTACATAAGGGAACAGAATGGAGTCAGTAATCTGGTTTAAACCTTGGTTCTGTGGTTTCCATCTACTCCAACACACTCCTATACTAAACCTCTACTATGCTGAGAGAAATAGAGAAAATTCTTGATAGTCTGTTTAACACTCTCAATCTTAATTAGAAAGAGACTAGGTCTCTGAAATGTCTTATCCGATATCTACATAAAGATCTCTAAATAGATTGCATCTACTTAGCAGCAAGTTAGAAGCTGCTGCCTAATAAAACAGACTTGTTTTTAAGTCTAAAAGAACCACAGCTTTCCGTTGAATGTTTTTACTGAAAATTTCAGCGCCCCATAATGAGATTTATTTTAAAAGGTAAAGAATTCAGAAATAAGTGAATTCCTTTTAGGAACACAGAGTGCTCTGCTGTGACACAAGACTCTACTTAATTTACATGTCGGGAATGTCTGAATTCAAGTAAACACACAAGATTATAAATAGTATGGGGCCACCATCTCTAGCTCCTGGGTGGTATATTTATTTATTTAGAATTCAATCACACCTTTTTTTCCAAAGAGCTCATGAAAAAGACACTGAATTGCATAGTGCTAATATTAATACTATTGAGGTCTCGGTAGAGATAATAACAACAAATATAGGAGGAATAACAATAATATATTGTGATTTTATAGTTTGTGGAGGTTTACAAAGCCCTTGAACATCAATGCTGTTATTTAATCCTCACAATAGCCCTTTGGGCAAGATGTTATTACCTTTGTTTTAAAGACAAGGAAACTAAGGTCCAAAGATCCTTTAAATTGCTTGCTCAAAGTTTTATACCTAATAAAAAGTAGTGCAGGGATTTGAAGCAGATATTGAGACACCAAATCCAGGTACAATGCTTGCTTTCTCTCCTCTACTACCCACCTCCAAATAGAGAGCTCTAAGTGTGGCATGTAAATGTGGTGAAATTCACCTGTGGAAGCAGCTGATGTGATGACGATGCATACCATTCCTAGAATTGTCCCCTCTAACAAACCTGTCAAACCTCTTCCCTAAAACAACACTCATGATCATCCTTTCCAAACCTTATCCTCTTTCGGTGTTCCCTATCTGGAGAAGAACCCATCCCCCATCCAGCAGCTATGCAAGCTTGAGACTTAGGATTCATCCTAAACTCACCCCTGTGTCTCACTTCATAAAACATCTTATTCCCAAAATATACCTAAAAAACAAATAAACAAGCACATTTCTCTCCCTCTGAACTTTCACCATCCTAAACCAGTCTTCCATCTCTTCCTATCTGGACTACTGCAATCATCCTCTCACAGGCTACTAAGGGCTGCCTAGACCTGGTTTACCTGCGTCAACTCGTGCTCCCCTCTAACCTTTTCACCATACTGCAGCGAGGGAGTCTTTTACAAAAGCAAATATGATTTTTATCTTCCCACCCTGACTTAAAACACTTCAACTGTTCCCAATGGATCTTATGAATATAACAAAAATTCTTCATCTGGTCTAAGAGGCTTCTACTTCTTCAACCTCATCACAGGTATCGTCACTCCTTCTCCCCAGTCTTCTTTCAGTTTCACCATTCACCCTTCTATTTCAGAGCCTTTGCACATGCTATTCCCACTACTGGCAACATTGTTCCTGATTTTCGTCACCTAGTTAGCTCCTATAGAGCTGAGTTCAATCACCCCTTACTCCAGGAAGCCTTCCCAGACGTCTGTAACCCCTTCTCGTCTTTCTAATATACACCTTTATAGCACCAAGCATTTCTCTTTCATAGGTCTAATCACAAGTGCAATTTTAACAGTAATTTGTATGATTGCCTAATTAATGTCTGTCTCCTTTCCTATACCGTAAGCTCCGTGAAAATAGAGTCAGTTCTCACTTAACATTATGTCTCTAATGTTGTAGGTGTTCAAAAAACATTTCTGGAGTAAATTAGTAAATAAAGTGAACAATCCTTATGCTTGCTACCTATAAAACTTGGCTCATGTGGCTTGGCAAATCCTATCCTCCTTAGGTTTACACATGTACATACTGTCCCATCAAATAGCACACTTAAATAAAATTAAACAGTAATATTGGGGAAATGCTCATGCCATAACAGTAAATTAGAAAGAAGAGGATAAAAGGTGCTACCCTCAGTATGTTTCAATTTTGTAACAACAACAAAACCACACACACAGAGATCAAACTGTTCACAATGATTATTTTTGACTGATGGGATTTCAAATGACTTTTATTTCTTTTCATGCTTTTACTTGCCAGAGTTCTTATTTAATTTTACAATGAACACATTCTACTTTTATGATAGAAGAGATAGTTTTAACGTTAAACAATTCTCACCCACTCTTTTAGTTTCCTTGTTGCTAAAGCAAATACCATGCAATAGGTTTGTTGAAACGATGGGAATTTTTTGGCTCACAGGTTTGAGGCTAGAAAAAATTCAAAATCAAGGTGTCATCAAGGTGATGCTTTCTTCCTGGAGACTGGTGTTTGAAGCTGGCTGCTGGTGATCCTTGGTCCTTGGCTCCAATGTCACATGGCAATGCACATGGTGACCTCTCCTGGCCACTCCCTTCACTTCTGGGTTCTGTTGTCTTTCGGCTTCTAGCTGCTCCCTCTGATTTTTATGTCTGACTTCCACTCTGCTTATAAAGGACTGCAGTAATACAGATTAAAGCCAAACTGATTCATTTGTACCACACCTTAGCTGAAGTAACATCTTGAAGAGATCTTATTTACAATGGGTCCACACCCACAGGAATGGATTAAGTTTAAGAACCTGTTTTTCTGGAGTACATAGCTCCACAGCCATCCTTCCAATTCCCAGCTTGACTGCTATCTTTTTCATGGAGCCTTACCATCAAGGCCCTTACACCCAAGTGGATGTCATCTTTCTTCCCTTGTATACACGCAAATCTTTGTGGCTCAGTTGTAGTGCTAGTCATAATCTTCTCTACGTTGCAATGATGTCTGTACTTGTTTTACCATCCCCCACATTAAATGGGAGCCCTTCTAGAGCAGATTCCTGCCTTAGTCATATCTGGGTCCTTCACTCTGCACAGCACTTTGCTGGGGAAAGTGCAGGACCTCAGCAAATGAGCCAGAATGACTCATTTGAGTCGCTGATTGAGTGCCAGGCTCCCCTGGCAGAGGATTCACCCCATCTCCTCTCGTGCCTCTGTTCCTCAGCATCAGTGTCAGTGTCCTGCATATGTGGGAAGAAGTCTAGACCTCTCAAGGAAAGAGGGAACCTGAGAGCTGAAGTGAGATCTACAGTTTCCTGGGATACAAATTTCACCAGCAGAGGGCAACAGCGAACTAGCAATGAGAGGCAAGATGCAGGAATATGAGTTTCCGGGGACCCCCATCCAGTTGCTCAAATCATCCCAGTTGCCTTCCCAGTGGCCCAGCCCCACACCCAACAATACTTTGAGGTCAACTCAATTTGTAGTTTGGATATTATTTCTCTCTCATAAAGAGTTTCTTCTAATATTACATCTAATGTAACTAATTTTACTTACTCACACACACACACACACACACCACTGGAATGTTTTCTGATATTGAATAGAGTAACTATACTTCATTTACAACTGATCTTCCTTTGTCCTTCAAATCTCTTAACCGGCATTGTCCAGCCCCACCCCTTAAAGGGGAAGACAGAATCTTGGCTAGTCAGGAATCTGCAACCCAGGAGAAAAACACTGAATCATTCATACCACACACATTCCCTAAGTATCCACTGGGTTCCAGGCCCTGAAGAGAATCCAATTTGGGTTTGCTCTTCAAACACAAACAGATGAAAAACACATGGCATAGAAGCAAAGCAACTTCCCTTCCCTGAGTTAAGTGGAGGCTTTAGCTAAATAATCCACATGAAATTCTTTTAATCATTTGGTTACTTTTGCCCTGGACCTCTCAATTTGTTTAAAATTGGGGAACCTCAAAGCAGACACTTTATTCTAATAACAACCCGATTCCACAAACCTTCCTTATACCCAGGTCTCCTGAATTGACTCCCTACAATTCATTTTTTTTTCTCCCTTTACCCCATGCAGCCAGTTATATACCAGGCACTGTATTGGTTACAGGGCATTCAAAGAAAACAATGTTGTTCTTAAGAAATAAACAGTTTTCTAGGATGTAAGGTGAAATCATATAGGAAAGGGCTAACATGGTACCCAAAAGTATGATGAGGCTTGAGAATGGTAGGCAACCCAAGCTCACAGTGGCAGGACTCAGGTCTCCTTATTCTTAGCTCATTGCCCACAAGCAAATGGAAAAGAAACCCCTGGTATTTATTTGATGCCCTTGAAAAAGGTTCTTTTATCAATATTTCATTTTCTGCTAGTTTGGTGAGGATCTCAGGGTTGGAAAAGCCCAAATTGCAAAGTACAGACAATTCTTTGAAAAAAAAATGTATATATATATATAAAGGTCTGAAGCTTCTGAGATCCATATACACATTTGAATAATACTTCTGGGTATTTTTCTTAGAGAATAACAGTCTTCTATTTTGGGGGGTCTCCTCTGAATCACGTAGTGTGCCAGATGCTATATACATATTACCTCTTTTAATCCTTACCAAATGGTTCTGATAAATGCAGATGAGGAAACTGAAGTTCAGAGAACTTAACTTGTTCTAAGTAACATAGCTGGGATTTATCCAAGATATGTTTGAGTTTACGCCCTTGAGCTTTCCACTTTACCAAATCACTATCCATTAGAAGGTAATAAAACCTCTCCATTTAATCAATTAACATAGTATAGTGCCTATACTATGTTCTAGACATTATATAGGTGCTGGGACTATAAAGTTCTTTCTGATGTTCCCTGTTCTTAAGGACCTTATAATCTAATGAGGTAGAAAAATAAGTAAGTCAAGTATCATGGTATAGGGTGATAAATAATAAGATGGAAATTTGTACGTGGTGCTATGGAAATCCTGGTTACTTTGTATGAATTCCAGCTCTAAGTGTGTCATATGAATTACTTCATTTAAGCACCACAGCAACCTTGTGAGGAACATAGTGTCATTATCCCCCTTTTACAAATGAGGAACTAAAGCATATAGAGGTTAAGTAACTTTCCCAAAGTCACCCAGCCAGAAGTTATGGAACTGGAGTTCAAACTGAGGAAGTTGCCTCCAGAGTCTATGCTTTTAATTAATCACTTTGCTGTACCAAAGAGCATTGAAAGGCACCTAGAAAGTCAGGCAAGGCTCTGTGAAGAACAATGCTTGAAGTGGGTTTTAAAGGATGAGCAGGAGACAGCTTGATGCAAAAAACAGATAAATTAATTCTAGATAGAGGGAACAACATGTGCAAGCATAGAAACATGTGCCAACATGAACAGGATGGTCTGTTATATGAAATACAGGTATTTTAATGGTTAGTATATGAAAATCATAGATGTTGAATTGCCTTAGAAAAGTAGGGTTTCACCCACAGTGATTCTGATTCAAGAGAGTGGAGATGGGACCCTAGGCAACTATATCCTTTTAAAAGCTCCCCAGATGCAGAACCAAAATTTAGAAAGACCAAGGCATTTTCAGGAGATGGTCTAGGAATTTTAGTCATACCTAGGAGCTTTCAGTCACCCAGGCTGGCCCTCTTTGAGCCCAGACCTACCCTGATGAAATTTTAGGGAATACTGGAAGACTTCTGGATTTACCCAAGCATTTGGATGGGAATGCTTTAGAATATTTCCAAGGAGTGCTTGCCAAATCCAAAGAATTAAACCCAACCATCCTCATTTTATCTAATGTTCTTTAAACTCAAGGAATGAACCTCTTCTCCTGCTTATTACTACCCCAGGCAGGATAACTAAGTCTAGAGAGAGTCATTATACTATGTCATAGTCCCAACCTGGCCTGGCACAGAGAAACTGCTTTGTGAATGTTAATTTTTTGTGAGTGTCCATTCCTTGAGGGCAAACTGCTTTGACAAGCAGAATGGTCAAGACTCTTAAAAACTTGTATTATAACCATAAATAGGTCACTATATCTATCTTAACATTTCAAATGCTAGATTCCTGAAGTGTGTGGGATTTCCAGCACACAAGCCTAGGTTGGAATGGCAGTTCTGCCATTTACCTGCTGTAAAACCTTATACAAGTTACTTATTGTTTCAGTGGTTTAGTTTCCACACCTCTAATATGAGGATAATAAAAGTGCATCCCTCATCCCTTGTGAGGATGAACAATACCACATGTACAGGACTTGGTACAATACAAAGCACGCATAAAATACTCAACTATTGCTAGCTATTAAGATGATGATGATGATGATGATGATGATGAAGATTCCTCTAAGTCCTTTTAAACACATTTGCAGAATTTATTGAATTAACAAACAATTAATGAATGGGTGATTGAAGAAAATCCTCTTAAAGAGCACTCAAATCTACTACTGTTGTTGGGTATACCATATATTTCATTGTTAATTTAAGAAACAAAATTAGCACAGTCAGCAATTTCATATACATAAGACAAGTTTTTATCTGTCTGCCTATTGTCTGTTATTGTATCATGCTGGTACAACTGGATGTATTTTCATTATATTGGAGGGGATATTTGAATTACTTTGACTTAAAATATAGATCATGCATTATTATATTTACAGATGGGTGCTGTAGGAGACCTTGGAAGATGTTTTAGTTTTCCTGACTGCTGAAGCAAATGCCATGTAATGGGTTGATTTAAACAATGGGAATTTATTAATGATTTTGAGGCCAGGAGAAGTCCAAAATCAAGGTGTCATCAAGGTAATGCTTTCTCTCAGAAACGTGTAGCATTCTGGGACTGACTGCTGGTGATCCTTGATCCTTGGCTTTTCTGTCACATAGCAATGCATGCAGCAGCCTCTCCTTGCTTCTTGGTTCTGTTGACTTCCAGCTTCCGGCTGCTACCCCTGGCTTTTTCTCTCTCTATGACCTTCACTACAAGGCCTTCAATAATAGGATTAAGACCCATCCTGTTTCAGCTGGGCCATGCCTTAACTGAAGTAACCTCATCAAAAGGTCCTATTTATAAGAGACCATATCCACAAGAAAGGATTGAGTTTAAGAACATGTTTTTCTTGGGTACATACAGCTCCAAACCACCACAAAAAAA
>JAQZBX010079641.1:0-13949 GCA_029593785.1 Cabassous unicinctus | reverse complement strand
CCCCTACTACTTATTTTTGTTTGTTTTGGTTTTTTGCTTGCTTGTTTGATCTAGGATACAGTTAAGATTCATGTACTGCTTTTGGTTGTTGGGTCTCTATATCTTTTAATTTGGGACAATTGCTTATCTTGTTTGTTTTATATGTCATTGAATTTTGGGGAGAATCCAGGACATTGTCTTATAGAATGTACTATTACCTTGATTTGTCTTTTTAATTTCTCATGGAAACAGGAGCCTTAGATTCAGGTTATTTTTGCCAAGAATACTACATAGATGATGTGATGTACCTTATATTACATGACATCAGGAGGCACATAAGTTCAGGTTGTTCCACTATTGGTGATGCCAAGTTATTACTTTAAGTAATAACTTTATTACTTAAGGTGGTGAGTAGCAAATCTCTCTGGTGAAAAGGTTTATTTTTTTCTTTATAATTAGAAAATAATCTGTGAAGTGACTCTATGGGACCAAGTGAATAGTCTTTTCTGCAACAGCCATTCACATTGTGGCTTTAGAGCCCATTAATGATCCTTGCTTGGATCCGTTATTATATTGCTGATTTTTAAAATGGTGATTTTCAGATTCCTTCATTCTTTATAGCACCCTGCCTGAAACTTCGTAGATGCTTAGTATACTCTTAAATGATCTTTTCTTATGGACATCTCCTCATAAGCTTCCAACTTTCATTTCCTATTTTCCATCTTTCTATCTTTTGTTCTACTCTTAAGATTTCCTTCATTTGTATTCTAACCCTTCTGATGCTTTGTTTTTATTCCCACTTTATATTTTAACTTTCCAAGAATACTTTTTTGTCTCTTTATTATTCTTTTTATATTATCCTATTCTTGTATCATATGTGAAATTATTTCTTATATCCCTCTGAGGATATTAATTGTTGCTTCTGAAGTTTTCCTTTTTTCCCTACATACATTGTCTATCTTCTCAGTTCCTTTTTTGGATCTCTTTTATGTTATAGGTTCTCCTAAATATCTGATGATCTTTGCCTATCTATTTGTATTTTAGACTAGACACTAAAAAACTGATTTAACTTTTTATATGTAAACTGGTAGACCTTCAGAGGTACCTATTACTTCCATTTATTAATATTTTCTGGGTTTCTGCAGCATGAATGACCTACTGCGATTCCTTATTTTTGGCTTAGGGCTCATCTTTCATTGGTTTAAGTTAGTCATTCTTTATCTTCATGCTTTCTAGCTTCAAAACCCAAAAGTTTTGTTGCTGCTGTTTCCTCTTTGATTCTCTTTGACTTTGTGAGTTTATTCCTTTTTAAAACTTCCTTTTCATTCCTTCAAGTGTGGTTTAAGAAGGGGCCAGGACAATTTCATGTGATCCATCTGCCCTGTTTCAGAGAAAGTATGGTATTAGAAGTTTGTTTATTTATTTTTTAAATTTAATTTTAGTTATTTTATTTTGTTTTATTTTATTATTTTATATTTTTGAGGTACTGGGGTCTGGAGACTGAACCTGGGACCTCGTATGTGGGAAGCTGGTACTAAACCACTGAGCCACATTGGCTCCCCTGAGTTGGGTTTTTCATTTGTTTTGTTTGCTTTTGTTTTTTCTAGGAGGCACTGGGAACCGAACCTGGGACCTCCCATGTTGGAATCAGTGCTCAACTGCTTGAGCCATATCCACTCCCCAGTTTTTTTGTGTGTGTGTGTTTTTTCTTTTTTTTTATTTCGGAAGTTTATTTTTAAGGATAATAAATTTTAAAACTCATTTATTGTATTAGCCATTTCAATGTAGTTTGATGTTTTTGCATGTGCCAGGATTCAAGTTGCCTTCATGAAGTTTGGGTTCTATTATATAGGCAGATACTAAGCAAAAATTCAAATAAATATGAAAATTACAATTGTAGGAGACAGAGTTGTAAAAACAACCATTACCAGAAGAAAACACAAAGGAAGAAAAAAAGAACAGTCTAAGAAATATTATAATTAAGACTGAGCTTTCATGAAAGATCTTTATTAGGATATCCACTTTAGCAGAGACCTAAAAGATGGCCAGAAACTTGCAAGACCAAGAATTGGAGTGGTTGGGAGTTGGGGGAATGATGGGATAACATTTCAGACAGATGAAATCTAGGGGGTTGCTGGGCAGAGGGGGCAGTTTAGTGCATTTGAAAACTAAGAAGGCCAGTATAGCTATAGCTGATTGTTTGGGAAGAAGGGTTGCAGGTTGAAGGAGGCAGGCTGGAACCAGATAACTGAGGGATTTTGAAGGCAAGTGAAGGAGTGCCGGTTTTATCTTAAGGGCAGTGGAAGACCATTGAAGCATTTTGATCAGGGCAGTGCCAGGCTAAATATCACTATGGCTGCTAAGGGTGCGAAATTGGAAATGCAGGCAGCTAGATTAAATGCTGCTTCACTGTCCACGTGAGATACTATCAGGCTTGAAGTAGCCATTGATAGTATAGATGGAAAGAACAATTTCAAGAGGTATTTAGTGCCTTGTCTAAACAAGCTTGCTGTGTTGAGTATTGTGGGAAGAGACTGGTGCTCGAATGAGGCTAGAGATATTTGCTCAGGGTCTTAAATGTTGTCTTCAAATCAGTTCCCTTTCATAGTCTCTACTTATTTGGGAAATAAGTCCCAAAATAATAGTACCAAACACTGTGTGCTTTATGCAAGTACATAAATACATCACATGTGATTTCAAAATCATTAAAAAGGTTATCAGAGCTGGGGTTCAAAATACACATCTATTTGCATTCTTCTTCTTATAATCTCCCAATAGTAATACATTACCTCCTATTTTCTTCTCTTGCCTTCTGATTTTAAAACTGCCTTCTCAGTTACTCTCTGCTCTAGCCCTTGCTTGGTCCTTTCTATTTTTCTCTCAGAGCAAGCCTCAGAATTCCAAGGCAAATATGTATTTTTCAAATGGCATAAACAAACCACATTATAGCCACGGAAGAATCTTTGCTCTCTAATGTTCATTCCAGATTCATTATCACTTAATCTTTCATCAGGATACTGCTACATCTGGAGTGCCTTTCTTTCTTATCTCCTTCAGATTACATATAAACTATATTTGTTACTTACTCTTTGTCCTTCCTCTATCCCAGATTTTTTCTCCTGTGTGTAGTTTTTAAATGCTTCCAGCAACCCAAAGAAGTATGTATGGGAAATATCCTCATTTATAAATGTTTATGACACTAGATTCATTCTTTAACAAAATTGGGATGGGGCCAGAACATCTGTATATTTATCAAGCTCCCCAGGTCTGTAGGTGATTTTTATCTAAAACCTTATTTAGGAATAAATGACATAATCTGTTTCCTAAATACCGCCTCTACCTTCCACTATGACTTCTCAATCTCTCTACTTTTGTTGCCAAATTGCCCAATCATATTTGAGAACTGTATAAGCCATTCACTTTTTATGGAAATTAATTTTAGTTAAGTCTTCCAGATCTATTATAAAAATTTCATTTCTCCCAGAACATGAAAAAAGTGAATGTTTGCTTTTATATTTTCTTTCAGACTGTGAATCAAGGTGTGAGACCAAGAAATTATTTCTGAAAAAGGAGATTTATGGAATAGAATCATCCTGATGTGAGATAATGGAAACACTTACAAAACACAGCATTGAATGTTCAAGTTTCAGAGGTGATTGGGAATGTAAAAACCAGTTTGAGAGAAAACAGGGATCTCAGGAAGGACATTACAGTCAAATGATATTTACTCCTGAAGATATGCCCAGTTTCAGTCAGGATGCACCTTTAATTCTACATCAAAGATTTACAAATGAAGAGCAACCCTGTGAATGTAAGAAATGTGAGAAATCCCTTATAGATGACTTGCAACTCCCTGCACATCAAAGAATTCATATGGGCAAGAAATTCTCTGAATATAAGGAATATGAGAATGCCCTTTGTAGGAACTTTTACCTTACCCAGCATCAGAGAATTCATACTGATGAGAAACCCCTTGAATGTAAGGAATGTGGGAAGGATTTTAGTTTTGTTTCAGTCCTTATTCGACATCAGCGAATTCATACTGGTGAGAAACCATATGAGTGTAAAGAATGTGGCAAGGCCTTTGGTAGTGGTGCAAACCTTGCTTACCATCAGAGAATTCATACTGGTGAGAAACCTTATGAATGTAAGGAATGCGGGAAGGCCTTTGGTAGTGGCTCAAACCTTACTCACCATCAGAGAATTCATACAGGTGAAAAACCATATGAATGTAAGGAATGTGGGAAAGCCTTTAGTTTTGGATCAGGCCTTATTCGACATCAGATAATTCACAGTGGTGAAAAGCCTTATGAATGTAAAGAGTGTGGGAAGTCCTTTAGTTTTGAATCCGCTCTTACTCGGCATTACAGAATTCACACAGGTGAAAAGCCTTATGAATGTAAGGATTGCGGGAAGGCCTTTGGCAGTGGTTCAAACCTTACTCAACATCGGAGGATTCATACTGGTGAGAAACCCTACGAATGTAAAGCATGTGGAATGGCCTTTACTAGTGGATCAGCCCTTACTAGGCATCAGAGAATTCATACTGGTGAGAAACCATATGTATGTAATGAATGTGGAAAGGCTTTTAGTTTTGGATCAGCCCTTACTCGACATCAAAGAATTCACACGGGTGAGAAGCCATATGTATGTAAGGAATGCGGGAAGGCTTTTAATAGTGGTTCAGACCTCACTCAACATCAGAGAATTCACACTGGTGAGAAACCCTATGAATGTAAGGAATGTGAGAAAGCCTTTAGAAGTGGTTCAAAACTTATTCAACATCAGAGAATGCATACTGGTGAGAGACCTTATGAATGTATGAAATGTGGGAAGGCCTTTGGTAGTGGCTCTGACCTTACTCAACATCAGAGAATTCATACTGGTGAGAAACCCTATGAATGTAAGGAATGTGGGAAGACCTTTGGTAGTGGTTCAAAACTTATTCAACACCAGCTAATTCATACTGGTGAAAAACCCTATGAATGTAAGGAATGTGGGAAGGCCTTTAGTACTGGCTCAGCACTTAATCGACACCAGAGAATACACACTGGTGAGAAGCCCTATGAATGTAAGGAATGTGGGAAGGCCTTTAGTAGTGGCTCGAACCTTACTCAACATCAGAGAATTCATAGTGGTGATAAGCCTTATGAATGTAAGGAATGTGGTAAGTCTTTTGGAAGGGGTTCAGATTTTAGGCAACATAAGAAAAGTCATACTGATGGGAAGCTGTAAATTAGAAATTCCATGAATTGGAATTATGTGATTAAGGAGCAACTTTCAATATACAACATAAGAAACTCACATTTGTGAGAGTAGCTACCAATCTAATTAAGGTACAAAAGCTGTACTTAATGCTTCACAAGTCAGTTAACCTGGGAGAATTCATACAGGGAATAAAAAAACAATTAATTAAATAAATATTTGAAGGCCTTTATCACCATTAATTCCTTCGTTAATTTCAGAAAATTCATACTTGTGAATGTGAAAAATTAAAAAAAACAAAAACCTTTTATTGTATTATTCCTTTATTTCTAAACATTGAAAAATTCATTTTGGGGTTAACGCCACAACTTTTATTTTTTAAAGGTTCTTAAATTTTTGTGAATTATGTAGCATTACTAATTCATCTCAAAATTATTTTAAGTTACTTATTGAAGGCCTAACATTACCCTTTTTTTCCCTCCCCAGATTCTCTTCCTAATACCTTTTATTCAATAACTATTTTTTTGTATCGTTTTTTATTGCTTGTTTGATAATACATTATATTTTTATTTATATAAAGCTTGGTTGTCAGGTCAGACTTTGTATATAAAATCTGCATTTCTTTGGTTCTATCTGTTTTTTACCCTAAGTTATTGTCATTTTAAAAAATATCCTTTAATATCTGATAGATCTGTATCT
The DNA here is from genome assembly GCA_029593785.1 of Cabassous unicinctus. Lineage (NCBI taxonomy): Eukaryota > Metazoa > Chordata > Mammalia > Cingulata > Chlamyphoridae > Cabassous > Cabassous unicinctus. Next base: position 8,066 of record JAQZBX010079641.1, on the reverse strand, counting down.
TTTGTATGGAAGTTGTTTTATTATTTTTATTTTATAAAGTTGATACTGTTCTTTTTGGAAAACAGTTCCCACTCCCATAAAAATGTAGCCAAAAACAAAAAATAGATATGGTTATCTGTAATCTCAACAATCATAGATAATCACTTTGAGACTTTTGGAGCAAACCTTTTAAGACTGTGTCTGTTCTTGTTTCTTAAAGAAAGTGTGATTTCTGCTCTACTGTAACTAGCCTTTAATAATTTTTGTCTGTAAATATTTTGTTACTCTTTTATTGGCTTTATAGTGTTCACCTGTCTTTATCAAACCCCTGTTGTGTTAATTACTGAAAATTTTGCCAGTATAAACAATTACCTTGGTGGCCCTTTTTGAATGTGAATTTTTCTTTCATTTCAGAAATAATGCATGAATATCATCTGCTTGTAAAAGATTTATGCAATACAGATTAAACTGTGCTCCCCTTTAATCACTATCCCTGACCTCAGTTTCTCCTCAACATTAACCAACTCATTTATCCTTCCAGATCCTTTTCTGTGTATATATAAGTAAATGTGGAAATCCATAACAACTCTTTGTGATTTTTTATTTGTCATAAATATGTATATATAGTAAAATGAGCGTAATTACAGAGGCTTGTGTGGATTCTATAATTTTGCCTATCACATAATAAATACTTGGTAAATATTAGTCATCATCATCATTATTATCTTTTCAATCTTCATTCTTATTATTTATGGAAAGTTTTAGCCATGATCCACACCTTACTCAACATCAAAGACTTCATATTGGGGAAGCACATAGGGATTCAATCAACATCTTTTCCATATTGAACAAGGGATAATTCATCCTGAAGAAAAAACATGTTTTGTATAATGTGAAAATGCAAATGCTACATAATAATAATCATAGTAGGTTGGAAGTGCAAATCTAAGAAAGGGGTAGCCCCTCCCAAAAATGTGATTGTTAATTCATTACCCTTTTGTATGACTCTTTGGTTAAAAATAAAATCAAAACTAAAAGTACTATTTCTTTTTAAATAAATGTTAGTAGACTACATGGCAAAGCCCATGAAGACCTGCCCAATATACACAAAATGTATAGCTCTAACTCCATTCCTATATTACATTATCTGAGAGATTTGATTAAGCATAAAGCCAAAGAAACTTGGAAAAGAATAACAGCAAAACCCAAGGATAATGAAAGGTAAAAAGTAAAGGAAAATAATTTAAATAGAAAACAAAAAATATGCTAGATTAATCATCAAAACCTGTTTCTTTGAAGGAAATAAAAATATTATTATACCAATTCTGGCAAAGGAAAAAAAGATAATGAAGATAATGAATAAGAACATTATTCTAGGCTTAGATATTTTATTGATTATATATTACTATTTAATATTTATTTTGAAAATTAAATGCATGTAATTGGCTTTAACTTTTCAGTTTCTGTATAGTTATAATTTTTCTCATAATTTTATTTTAAACCATTTTATTACTCAAATTACTTGAAGGAAACACATTCAATTTATTGTTTCATAAAGCCTGCTCTTGGTTTTCTTTATGCTTTCAACTATTTTTGTTTGCTTTATTCTCATTTATAAATTCATATCATTATTAATTTCCTTGTATTTTTGGTGTATTTTTTTCTATTTTCTTGATAGAATATAGATACTTAACTTATTTTCAATCTTTTAAAATCGAGAACATTGTAGGCTACGGGGTTTCTTCAGTATATTGCTTTAGCTGTGTCCCATAGGTTTTTGTTAACTTCTAGGTAATTCTGATTTAACTAGTTACCTAGGAGTGTTTTCTTCCTAAGTTTTCAAAAACTTATAATATTTAACATATATAATTATAATTTGTGTGTGTGACCTATAAGAACATTAAAAAGTTAAAACAATATATTTTTGTGGTAAATTTAAAGTTAAGTGTTTGTGTATGTTTTACAAACGTAAGATGTGAAATAACGTATTCTGTAATACAAAAAGTTCTATATAAGTGTATTATATTTGACTTGATTACATTATATACTCTGTGGTTATTTTGTTTGATTTGTTTTAGTCTGAAAAATATGTATGAAATACCCAACAGTATTTTACTCAAGGTCTCTGGTTAATATAGAAATTTTTACATGATGTTGAATTCTGCTTTTTCTAGTAATATTAATATTGAAAATCTGCTTTGGCTGGTATATCTTTGCTGTATTGTTTCAGTTTTATGTCAGCTTGCTTTAGGTGGGTTCTTATATACAAAAATGCTGTAGTTTTTTTTTGTTTTGTTTTGTTTTGTTTACCCAAACAACTGACAGTCTCTATGCTTTAACTGGAAAATTTCACAAATACACATTTTTTTAAAAGAATGCATTTTAATTTATTTCTTTTTATGTGTACTATATGTGATTAATACTATGGGTAGGCTTACTCAACCCCCCATTAAATAACCCTAAGTGTCTTTCTTTACTGCAAAATGTGGAAGGATAATTGAATTTCCCAAACTCTGTTGCAGCTCTATCCTTTGTGGTTACTCCTTCTCATGGTCCTTTAATAGCTTCTTTTCATCTCTCTGTATCCTAAAGATTGAAATTTTCAAAGACTCAATCTCTGAATGATTTGGTGATCTCATCCAAATGGGTTTCTCTCCCCTGAATCCCACACTCAATGTATCCTACAGCTTTCCCTATATCTCCACTTGAACTAATTTTTATTGAGGTATAATATATAGATGGTAAAGGCATAAACTATACATGTAAAATATATTATATACCTGGGTATCTACCACCCAGACTAATATACATTTCCAGCACCCAAGAATGCTCCATTGTGTCTCTTCCCTGTTAATATCTCACTGCCCAGAAGTAAACCACTCTCATGACTTAGATCTCATGACTATAGATGAGCTCTGCATGTTCTTGAACTTCATATAAATGGAATCATATACTGTACTCTTTTGAGCCTGGTTTCTTTTGTTCAACATTATGACTGTGAGATCATCCTTATTGTTGCATGAAATGACAGATTAAACTTTTTTTAAAATTTGTGTAGTATTCCGTTGTATGGAAACATACATTGATTCATCCATTCTGTTGTTGGTGGGCATTTAGGTTTCTAGTTTGGGGCTATTATGTATGAAGCTACTACAAACATTTTTATACATGTCCTTGGGTAGACATATGTACTCTTTTCTCTTGGCTATATACATAGGAGTGGAATTGCTGAGGCAGAGGTAGACATATGTTTAGTAAATACTGACAAATGATTTTCCAAAGTGTTTCCCACAGTTACCTATAAGAGTTCCACTTGGTCTATGCCCTCTTCATACTTGGTATTGTATACCCATTCTAGTGGGTATGTAAATAACATTTCAGAGTTATATTTTTCATTTCCCTGATGATTATTGTTGAATACCTTTCCATATGCTTACTAGCTATTTTGGTAATCTTTTGTGTACAGTGCCTGTTAAAGACTATTTCCCATTTTTTATTGGTCTGTGCATCTCTTTCTTATTGATTTGTATGATTCTTGTAGTGCCAGAAAGAAAGCAAGTGCTCAAAAACAATCAACAAAACCCAACAAAACACAATGGTACCAGTATGTTGAAGGGACACAGGAGCCTACTAAAAGAGCTCCCAGTGGCCAAAGCTGGAATAATTTGAGCAACTATAAAATAAAGTAGTATTGGACTATAACATAAAGCATAAAATAAATATACTTAAGTTCATACTGATATTAATAAATGATAGAGTAAATAAATAAATGGAGGAGAGACATAATTCCAATGCAGAAGAATTCCAAATAATTTATGTAGGTATTCTGTCCTCAAGGAAGTGGAACATACTTCTGTGGGCTGCACATAGTGTCTTTCAAAAAGTACAGTATGGAAAGGAGGGACAGGGAGTAACTTTACAGTGGAAAGACCTGACATATTCTTCCTTGGCCAGGTGGTCAAGGTCAACATCAATAGTTATAAATCATTTTGATACTCTGTATCCTTGATATCATGTGATGAAAAATGGCACTTTACCTCTGTAGTTTTCCTCCACAAAACCCCAATCTGGTAATGAAAAAAATACCAGACAAATCCTAATTGAGGAAAATTCTATAAAATATTTGACCAATGGTCAAAGTCATAAAAAATAAGGTAAGACTGAAAAAATTGTCACAGCCAAGAGGAGCCTAAGGAGACATGTTGACTAAATATAATGTATCCTGGATGGGATCCTGGAACAGAAAAGGAAGAAAAAAGTAAAAAGTAAAGATATTTGAATAAAGTATGGACTTCAGTTAATGTATTGAAATTGGACCATTGCTTGTAACAAATGTACCATACTAGTGTAAAATGTTAATAATAGGGTAAACTGGGTGATGGGTATATGTGAACCCTCTGTACTATCTTCACAACTTTTTGTACACCTAAAATTTCTAAAATAAAAAATATATTTAGAGAAAGAGAGAAAATGAAATTGATTACTGTAAGTAGCAATTCTTGTGTATCCAGGCAGTCAGATTTACCATGATGTATGTAACGATGAATCAGTGTATTACATGCAGTTACTTATATCTATTATATTAGATCCATCGCTTACGACAGGAATGCACAGAGCCCAGACCATCTGCTTCCTAAAATGCTAGATTAAAATTCATATCCTTGACTCAGAATCATTCTGATCCTATTTAGCATTTTACTCTCTCTAATTGCACAACTATTTCTGTTCAGTGTCCTGGACTCTGGAGTCAATAACAGAGGAAATCTAAAGTGATGCTGATGATTTTGTATGAGATACTGTTCAAGTTTTTTTGAAGAATCCAAATCTGTGGGAAAAATTATAGAAGGCGAACAATAATAGGATTTTATATAGAGAGAAAAATGGCAAATTTTACTACATGAAAATAAAAATTTCTACATGATTATAAAATAGATCAAAAGATATCCTAGGGAAAATTATTGATGAGACACATGAAAAAGCACTGACTATAATATATAAAGAACCCTTACAGGGAAGTGGATGTGGCTTAAGCAATTGGGTTCCTGCCTGACATATGGGAGGTCCTTGGTTTGGTTTCTGGTACCTCCTAAAGAAGACAGCGAGCTAGCGTGACAGTCGGGCATGGCAAGCTGATGCAACAAGAGACATAAGAAAAACATATGAGAGACATAACAAAGCCGGGAACGGAGGTGGCTCAAGCGATTAGGCACCTCCCTCCCACATCGGAGGTCCTAGCTTCAGTTTCCGGTGCCTCTTAAAGAAACAAGGAAGAAGAAGAGACACAGCAAGTGCAAACAATTACGGAGTGGGGAGCAATAAATAAACCTAAAAAAAACCACAACAACCCTTATAACCAATAAATATGATCAACAACTTAATGGAGAAATAGAAGGTATAGATCACAGAAAAATAGATAGCTTTTTAAACATTTGATTGATGAATTTCACTTATAACAGAAATGAAAATGAAACTACAATGAAATATTTTTCCCTGTCTCATTGGTAGAAATGAAATTTTTGATAATACTTTTGCTAGGCGTATGTGTACTTCTCATGGTATCTCCCTTTCCCCCAACACAGTGTTACCACCATAGTATAATGTGAAACCATCAAGGCTAAAATCTTCAATCTGTTTGCCCTGTTGACATCAGTCTTCACAATCTCCAGTAGTCCCAGGCCATCCCTCAACCAAGAGCCCTAATTTAAATAATAAAGTTTGTACATCCATTTTATTTTCCCATCTACTCAAACACAATTTCTTTGATCCTCACACCTTGCACTCTGAAGTTCATGGCAAACAATCAGCAAAAATCTCATTTATTTGCAAATTCCTTTCTGAAGTTCCCTTCTAATATTCAATTTATAGGTCCAAGTGCCTACTTGATATCTCACATTTCCTTGAAAATCTGCTCCTCATTAGTATTCCCATGTTTATATACAGCAACTCCATCTATTTGCTTGGGCCAAAGAAACTTGGAGTCATCTTTGACATTCAATCTGGCACCAATCTTTTCTGCCCTATCTTCATAATATATTCAGAGTCTCCCTGCTTTTACCTAAACTATTTAGGTAAAAGCCGGGTACTCAGAATTAGATTAACAGCCTCATGGTGGTGGTCTAGTGCAGCCCTCCGCTGGACTCGAATTCTGTGTTTGTGTGTGTGTGGTGATGCTGATGTCTTGGGTATTTTCCAGGTTTATAATATCTATTTGTGGGTTTTTAAAAAATAATCCAATCCTTTATTTTGTCTCCTTTTATTTTCTTGAACATATTAATCATACTTATTTTAAATCCCTAATTCAAATATTAGTGTAATATATATATTATTTATAGATTTTGGTAATTTTTCCAATTTCTTAACACACCTCATATTTTTTATTGCTCTTTGGGCATTGTGAATAAAAATATTTGGCACTCTGGATGATGTTATATTCCTACAAAGAAGGTTAAGTTTTCTTATGGAAAACAGAGTGCTGATAGGTCATCAATGATGCTGTGAAGACTTGTTAGAATTAGTCCATTCCATTTTGCCCTTATTTCTAGGGTTTTGCCCTTATTCTCAGTTGAGTGCCCTAGGGATATTTAGCAGACTTCTTCACATAGTCAGTGCTTGAATTCTAACCTTTTCATGACATGGCTGCTGAAATATCTGCTCTGCCTAGCTACTTTTCTGTTGGAATTTTTGGAGTATCCCTTGAGCCTCCACAAAATGGGATTTAGCCAGTGATTTGAGAACAATTTGTATGCAGATTACTGGGCTGTTTCTTTGCCATTCTCTCCTCTCCAAGATTTTATTTCCTTCCCTACTTTGTCAGCCTGAATTCCAACTTTTGTCTCTTTGATTTAGTGAAATGGCCAGTTTTCCTTGGACTTTTTTCCCCTATGCTGAGATTTGGAAATTGGTCTCATGGAAAAAGTCAGGTTGAATGTGGAACTCATTGTATGTCTCCTCCTCTTGAAAACTGTAGCCTCTTCAATCCTCCCTGTATTGGTTGCTGTCCAGTGCCTTTAAGCACTTTCATATATATTGCTTAGCTTTTATAACTTTTCCCATGGTAGGTATAATCTTTCACAGCCAGAACTGGAAGTCCATGCCCTTTGCAATCTTGACTGGTCACTCTCTTCTGTTATTATACAGCTTTTATTCTGTGACATCTCTTTTATAGTAATTTTGGAACCACCTTTCACTACTCTCTTGTGTTCACTCTTCATTTTTCTGGATCCCTTCTGTATATCTTTATTGGTATCATCTCCCATCTTGGTGGAATATGGCTTCCAGTAACATTATAAGAGAAAGTACATATGGGAAGCGGGTGTGGCTCAATGGATAGCTCCCGTTTACCATATGGGAGGCCCCAGGTTCGCTTCCCGGGGCCTCCTTGTGAGGGCAGGCCGGCCGGCCTGCGCAGCAGGGTAGGCTGATGCAGCAAGACCTCACAGCAGGAAGCGGGTGTGGCTCAATCAATAGAGGGAGATAAGCAGACACGGAAGAAACGCATAGCAGTACATAGCAGGTAATGAGGGGGCGGGGCGGTATATTTCTTAGAAATGTCTTCTTTTAATGACAGCATTATTGAGATATAATTCATATACCATAAAATTCACCCTTTTAAATTGATTCAGTGATTTGTAGTAAATTCACAACTGTGCCACCATCACCATTATCTAATTTTCAAACATTTTCATCACAGTAAAAAGAAACCACATACCTATTAGTCATCACATCCCATTCAAACCTTCCCAGTGCTCCTGGCAACCACTGATCTACTTTCTATTACTTTGAATTTGCATATTAGACATTTCATAAAAATGGATCATATAGTATGTGGGCTTATTGTATTAGGCTTCTTCCACTTAGCATGCTTTCAAGGTTCATCCATGGTATAGTAGGTATCAATACTTCATTCCCTTTTATTGCCTAATAATGTCCCATTGTATGGATATGCCACATTTGTTTCCACTTTTAGGTTATTATGAATAGTGTTGCTATGAACATTAGTTTACAGATTTTTGTATGGTCATATGTTTTGAATTTTCTTGGGTAGAAATATATTTTACAGCCCTCACATTTGAATGAATTTTGGCTGG